>JAMPIV010003186.1:0-74065 GCA_024509875.1 Oreohelix idahoensis
CAGTGTGTATTTTTTTGCTAGACACCTAGTCAACCCAGGTCAGGAGACAGAGGAACCCGTCAAAACATGTGAGTTTTCAGGAGTGACGCACCCAGGGACGCTTCCTATCGCACTGGTAGAAAAACACTCTGACTTTGTCAGAGGAGTTAGTAAGCGGCCATAATGGATGATCCGATCAACCCAGTTATCCTGGATGTAGATATGGTGTTTCATTGGGGACCTAAGGAGCCGATGTGTCAGCGGTACCCACAAGAGGGCAAGCCGAAGAAGGAGAGTGATCCGCGCCAAACTTGTTGCCGAATGAACGAAGGAGGGCGCGCAACAAAAGACCCTATCTCTGGCCCCCTCTTTAAAAAAAAAAAAAACTGCCCCATGGCTAATGACTTGATAAAGTTGAATAGTAGTATGGAAAAAATATATTTGATAAAGTACACCAAACACCTCCTAGTCGGGAAGACAGCCGTCCTATCATCATCATTTTGACAAGATCCCAATGTGTTTTGCCTGCTCCACTGTAGTGTATGGAATGTCAACTTGACCTACGCAGTGGTGTGTAGACATGGATTGAGTGTACAATGTGCGAATGATGATAAGGGATCGTGTTGTTGACAAATGTTCTTTTCTCACACTCATGTATGGCTGGAAGTCATCGACACCAACGACTGTGTACCTTTTCTAAAGTTTAATTGGACGTACACACTCGACAGCACAGATAGTGACAAATCACAGTTTGCCATAATACATCATAGTACAGTGGACAAATGGTCTTGCATTGTTACATGGGCACTCATGTAGAATAATGGTATAATGGACTGTCAATAGCCAAGCACTCAGTATCGCCCATACATATATCATCTGACGTCACTGCCTGAGCACGTCAGCTTGTAAACAATATTTCAGATGACATCTAAACCTAATCTCGTTTAGCAACGATTCTTCAACATAATGTTCAGCACATATTTTTCCATATAATAATATTGAACCGCTAACAATGGGTTCTCATGTGTAGCAGTGATCTCTGGACTGATCAAGCGATAATACGGGCATCCCTTTTCTCTTCTTGAAAGTCCTACATGTTTTGGTTCCAAGATGGCTCCACTCGTGAACTGTCACTCACGTTTGAATCCAGATAATGAATCTGTTCTAAAGTTAGTCATTCATACAACATTTCGTTGCTCTGTAGATTTGGTCATGAACAATAGACTGCATTCTACAGAATATAGTGCTGCTAGGAATCGAAGTCGTTTTTCATCGAGTCAAATATATTCTCTTAAACATTCAAATCGTAATTATCGACAATGGTGGCTTCGATCGAGAGTTCATAAGAGTATCTTTGATTACCTTGGTAGAGGGAATATGAAACTGCCATTCCTTGGCAAGATGAATAAACACTGGGGTAAAGCATACACGATAGGTCTAGACGACTATCACTTTCCCCAAAACCACTGAGATCACTTTTCAAGGCATCAAGCCGACATAGCAAAACACACACAGTCCCTATCAGGACGAAGCCAAATCACACCACTCAAGCCACACATCCGCCGAATAGCCTTTGACCTCTCTAGAGACAACAGAACATATAGTTCGACTTAGATATGTAAAGATATACAGATATAAGACAGACTTGTCCTACTCAGACAAACAATACACATAAATTCAGGCCATAGATATTCTGAAGCAAGAACAATCTATTATTACCCAAACAACGAATAAATCGCAGTAAAATGTATTTATCCGCGGAGTTCAAGGGAAGTAACTCAATAATGACTTTCCCTTAAGCACTAAAAAATTACCTATGTATAATATTGTAAGATATCAAAGACTGCACGTAACAGTCTTACCACACCTCCCGGAAAAAAAAAAAATGGAATTTTTTTTTTTTTTGAAATACATCTAGGAGCAACGTACAATAGGCTCACAACGCATGAATAATGCGCAGATGAAAATATCAGGAATACCTATAACGCCTAATATGAGGCTAAGTCGACTTATGGAGCGACTGGTGAGAATGTGTCTCATAAACTGAGAGAAATTATTTCTCTACAAGTATATTTTTCCAGGAAGGTGTCATCAAAGTATAATACAATTCTGGCAATTACACAATGCCTAAAAAATTCATATCATCACTACGTATTAGATATCTTAAATTTATGATTTATGAAGTAAAAATCATCAAAGCACAGCGGTGAATAAACATACATGAACCGCTATGTAGTGATACAATCATTATATTATTAAATTACAAATGTGTATCTATCATGATATAGAAAAGGAACTACTATAGAACTAGACATATCAAGAAGTCTAAGCCCTAATAGTTATGTGGAATCATGTGGGCATCTTGACAGAATGTCTGCCATCACATTATCTGATCCCCGAATAGCTCGCACAGAGAAATGAAAAGGTTGAAGAGCAATTGCATATCGAGTAGACCTCGAGCTCTTCAAATTCTTACTCTGTATAGCAGTAAGAGCTTTTTGGTCTGTTTCTACTATGAAATGTGCGCCTAGAAGGAATCTCTGTAGTTTGAGGATCGACCAAACCATAGCTAATAGCTCACGGTCTAAAACCGAATAATTCCTTTCTGCCGCATTAAGTTTTCTGGAAATATACATTACAGGATGCAGAGTTCCAGAGTACTCTTGCATTAGTGCCGCTCCAATCCCAGTGGATGAAGCGTCACTACGAAGAACGAATGTCTTATCTTTAGTGGGTAGCACTAAAATAGGTGGTGTTGAAAACAGTGTTTTAATCTTATCCAGAGAGCATTGGCATTCCTGAGACCAGTGGACCACATTAGGCGAACCTTTCTTTAGAAGTGTTGAGAGAGGTGCCATGATAGAGGATAGATTCTGAATGAATCTGCCATAAAATTGAATAAGACCTAACAGACTTCTCACCTGTTTTTTAGTCTTAGGGATTGAGATGTTAAGTATCTTACTAGTATTATGGTCCTCTGTCTTTAGGAAACCATGACCAACTCGGTGGCCTAGGAAAGAAATTTCGCTAAAACCAATATAGGCTTTAGAGGGTTTCGCTGTCAGGTTGTGCTCACGCAAAGTAGACAGCAATTCATCTAACCCTGAATAGTGATCTTCCCAAGTATCGCTGAAAAGACAGATGTCGTCTAGATATGCAATGACATCTGACCGATAAGATAGGATTCGGCGCATCATGCGTACGAACGTAGCTGGTGCGTTCATAAGACCGAAAGGCATAAAATTCCATTGGAACAAACCTCTAGGTGTTGAAAAAGCCGTGAGAGGTTTGGCGCGTTCAGATAAAGGAACTTGCCAATATCCCTTAGACAAATCAAGTTTAGTGAAAAAATGAGATTTGGAGAGTCGAGTAAGTAGCTCTTCCAGTAAAGGCATAGGTTCGGCATCGAACTTCGTTACTTGATTCAATTTTCGATAGTCAACGCAAAGACGTATGTTATTGTCTTTTTTACGCACAATAACCATCGGCGAAGAATACGCAGAGGTGGATGGTTCGATTATTTTCAAATCTATCATCACATCCAACTCTTTCTCGACCTGTGCTTGGAAATGTATAGGTATAGGATAAGGTCTAACCCTAATAGGAGTATGGTCAGTTAGCACAATGTCATGTTGAATGACATTAGTTTGTCCAGGGATGTCAGTGAGTACATCCTGAAATGTTTGCAACATAGTTGAAACTTGTCGCTGTTCTCCTAGAGACAAATCAGGAGAGACAGTAACGTTCTTCCATGATTCACTGGAATGAAGTGGGATCATTGGAAGAGGAAGATTTACATCTGAAAAACTTGTTTCCTCATCCTGTATCACGGACAGTGATGAGTAATGACCATGTGGTACTGGAGAATTGTCCGTTGCTTGGAAAATGGGTTGCAAATAATCCGGACGTTCATGGAATTCAGTAAGCATATTGATGTGGAAGGTTTTATGCTTCCCATCAATATCGACAATATAGTCGACATCGGAAATTTTCGATATTATATCGTACGGACCTTTCCAAGAAATAAGTAATCTGTTTTCCCTACAAGGTAGTAATACAAATGCTTTGTCACCAGGACAAAGTTGTCGTAAGCATCTCTTCTTATTGGCAAATTGCCTTGCCTTCTGTTTCGCAAATTCAGAAGAAGAAGTTGCTAATTTGCATGCTTCGATAATCTTTTGTCTCAACGCGATGACATATTCGTAGGATGACTTTGTGTCATCGTCAATATTGTCAGATGTTATGAGATCGTGAAGCAACGACATAGGGCCACGCGGACGCGCGCCAAAGACGAGTTCAAAGGGAGAAAATCCCGTATGTTCATTGGGTACCTCTCTGTAAGCGAAGAGGGCCGCAGGTAAAACTCTGTCCCAGTCTTGAGGATGATCCTCAGTTATCTTCCCCAGTAAGTTTTTAAGTGTTCTATTAAGGCGTTCGACCATACCATTAGACATTGGATGGTAGATACTACTTAAAGATCTATCTATCTGCAGGGTAGACATTACTTGAGACATGGTATCTGATATTAGTTGGGTGCCATGGTCTGACAATATCTCTCCGGGGAACCCCAGACGAGAAAATATAAGCCAAAGAGCATCTGCAATATCAGCAGTAGTAATGCTCTTCAGAGGAATAGCCTCTGGCCAACGTGTGCACATATCAACACACGTCAAGATAAACTGATGTCCTCTGGCAGACTTGATCTTAAATGGACCAATAATGTCTATGGCCATTTTTTGAAACGGCCGAATAGGAATGTCCGCCGCCTGAATGGGTGCAGCATGCCGTGGACCTTTGGATTTAACTTCCTGACATACTTTACAAGATTGACAATAAATCCGTATGTCCTTGTTTACCAATGGCCAAAAGAAAGCCGCAAGGACTCTTGACTTAGTACGGGAAAAACCCATGTGTCCAGCACACTGAGAGTCGTGAGCGTGCTGCAAAATTTTAACTCTCAAATTCTTGGGAACCAGGATTTGAGAATGACTTGACGTAATGGAGTCTTGAACCATACGTACAAGTACGCCATTCTTCTTTGTAATCCACGATTTACGACTTGTGTCCTTATTCGGATCACCTTTAGTTGCAAGAATGAAGAATTTCTTCAGAGTGGGATCATCTTCTTGCTGTTTTATAAACGAGTCACGAGAAATTACCAAGGGATTATCTTGGTTATGCACTTCATTATCTTCAGTAGATGAAGTTTGAGGCACATTAAGAGCCTGAGCTCTAGTGACTACAGCGTTAGCAATCTGCATGTTTTGCCTTTCCCAAGTGGAAATTTGTTGCGGAGTACATTCCTTGACTCCATGAATGCGACCGATGATGAGGTCAGCGATCGGATTCGGAAGAAGACATGCGTGTACATCTCCTGTAAAGAAAGGAGTAGCAATCCTAATGATAGCGGTAGAGTATTTCTCTACTGTGCCGCCAAATGTTACACATTTGACTACTTGTCCAGTGGCACGGGAAGGATCTACGAGTGACTGCCTAACACCAATTGTGGTGCATCCAGAATCAAATAGCACAGAGACTGGATTGTTATTCACTAAACCCTTATGTAAGACAAGAGACCCTCTTCCATCATGCGCGACTGATGCTGGAAGAGCAGGAAGAGGATGGCCACAGCTTAAAGTAGTCACTGTGGTTGGCTCAAATAACGTTTTGCATTGGGGGCACTGAGATGCTCTCCCAAAATCAAAAGCGGCACATGCCATATTACTAGCATCATTATTATCTTTACTCTGTTTATAGGCTTCATGGGACTCTTGTTGTGCAGAGTTTGCCTGAAAATGTGGTTTATGTCTTTTGTATTGAGATCTACCTCGGTTATTATCACCTCTGTAGTTATTGTTACCTCTATTGTAACCCCTATTTGGGTTTGAGTCATAGTACCCTTGGTTACCATTATCATATTCATTATAATGAGTATCTCTGTAATTATGATCTTGTTGACTCCAAGACGGATAACCCTGATAGTTTCTATAATTACTTCCTCTACGGAAATTCCTATAATTATGACCACCCCTGTGTCGAGAGCTATCAGGTCGTCTCCAGTTCTTTGAAGAAGAACCCTGAAATGATTGGTTACCTTGGTTTTGATAACTATTATGGTTACCTTTTTTTTCAAATCTGTTTTGAGGTCCCTGAAATCTGTGTGAATAATTGGGATTGTATGGTGTTGCTGAAGCAACTGGCATACTCTCCTTAATCTTAGTGTTGCCAAAAGTCACGTCGGGGTGTGCAGTGACATATTGGGAACAATATTCTTCCATTTCTTTTAGAGATTTAGGTTTACGCTCATGTATAAATTCAAGGAAAGGTTTGTTCACACATGACATAATCTTATCTCTGAGCAACAAATCCATAAGTCCTTCATACGTTTTTTCCGTTTTGGAAAGCTCAATCCAACGATCAACTGTGAGACGTGCCTTTGCAGTGAATTCTGAGAATTCTACCCCCGTCTCAGGTACCATCGTCTTAAATAAAAGGCGATAGCCTTCCTCACTTAGCTGATATTTTTTTATCAAAGCCGCCCTAATGACATCATAATTATCCTTATCTGCTTCTCCTACAAGGCATAATCTAGTCAAAGATTCACCTTTCAAGTTTTCTGATAATTGATTAGCGTATTGTGATTTATCCACATTATGTGTACGACAAGAACGTTCAAATCTATCCAGCCAGAATGTAATATCGTCACTGGACTGATTGAACGGTGGAACCTTAACCTTGTAAGTAGAAGGTTTACCATTACCACTAGATGCCTGATTAACATTACTCATACTTGTCAATCTCAATTTCTCCAACTCAAATTCATGTTCTCTTATTGCTTTTTTCTCTTCAGCATCTAATCTTTTTTGTTCAGCCTCCCTGTCTAATCTTTTTTGTTCAGCCGCAGCTTCTCTTTCCAATTTTTTTTGTTCAGCTTCACTGTCTAATCTTTTTTTTTCAGCCGCAGCTTCTCTTTCCAATTTTTTTTGTTCAGCTTCCCTGTCTAATCTTTTTTGTTCAGCTTCACTGTCTAATCTTTTTTGTTCAGCTTCACTGTCTAATCTTTTTTGTTCAGCCGCAGCTTCTCTTTCCAATTTTTTTTTGTTCAGCTTCAAATCTCCTTTCCTCTACCTGCATCTGCAATTTCTTTTGTTCAGCAGCAGCCTCAGCTTCTTTTTCTAATCTTTTCTCTTCCGCCATAGCTTTTCTTTCTTCTGCAGCTAATCTTTTCTCTTCTGCAGCTAATGCTTTGTCATATTGAGCAACTGCCCATTGTTCTAATTGTTGACCAGTCTTATCAAGAGCTTTCCCTTGAGTAATGAAATAATCTAGAGTAGACATGATGCCTAACAATAATACTAATCACCTGAATCAATAATAATACCCCAAGTTCTCAATGACCTGATTAATCAGTATACTATCCCAATATCTGTGGGTCACAAGCCTTTAATAAGGTCTTGTATAATAGTAATAATAATCAGGTACTGGTCTATACCATAATCCAAGTGCAGTGCACAGGCAATTGTGTCTTATGAAATATACCCATATAAAACATATGTCAACCAACAGAATACATAAAGTACAAATAGGACTGACAATACAAGAACGTTTGCAGAAATCAAAATAAATCAAATAGGGAAATCAATGAAGATAATCACTGAATCTGCAAAGAATAACAACACAAATGACGTCACAATATATGAATATAAATTATGAATAGAACTGAAAGATAGAAAAGGTTAGACCAACAAATTACAAACAAATCAAAACAAAACTAAAGAACAAAGAAATATTACAAAAATAACAATAATTACAGACTTCACAGCTAACACAAAAGCAACAGTTGTCGCAGCAAATTTTCAATCAAGAAAATTGCACCTATAGAAAACGCCCACAACGGACCCTCTATGACGTGGGATACTCTGTTGTGAGGACGCCGCCCAACCTTAAACACAACCCGCTGACATAGAAACTAACATACTATACAAACAAATAACATGTAAACATAAATATATATAAATTATGTGTATGATAGTATGTGTTGCAAAATAGGCTCAGTCTTACAGTAATGGCAAAGTTATTTTTCATGAAAACAAACAAACTGCCACTTTATTCAATTAAACATTCTGGCCTTAAATATTAAAGTTCATATATGGCAAACAAGAAGATCCATCGATGAAACCAGGACTTCTTAGTTCACAAATACTGTCTTTCTGTTAACACTGACAAGAATTGATCCAACTGTTCTGTGAAACTCTATAATGTCTAATGTAAAAAATGTCAACAACGCTGACCTACATACTGCATTCACTTGACAGGTCACGTGACGAAGCGTTGACAAAGAGCAAACCAATACTGCAAGTGTGTCGTATCAGCCACAGGAAACGGTCTGGTATCGGTAATCTGTTGACTTCTGAATTTCTGCGAGGTCAAACCCAGAAAGCTGGTCCACCAGTTGATAAAGTTGATATTTAGTTGGATATAATATATGTTGATAAAGTACACCAGAACACTCCTAGGCGGGAAGACAGGCGTCTATCATCATCAGTTGACAAGATCCCTATGGTGTTGCCTGCCCCACTGTAGTGTATGGAATGTCAACTTGACCTACGCAGTGTTGTGTAGACATGGATGGAGTGTATAATGTGCGAATGATGATAAGGGTTCGTGTTGTTGACAAATGTTCTCTTCTCACACTCATGTATGACCGGAAGTCATCGACACCAACGACTGTGTACCTTTTCTAAAGTTTAATTGGACGTACACACTCGACAGCACAGATAGTGACAAATCACAGGTTGCCATAATACATCATAGTACAGTGGACAAATGGTCTTGCAATGTTACATGGGCACTCATGTAGAATAATGGTATAATGGACTGTCAATAGCCAAGCACTCAGTATCGCCCATACATATATCATCTGACGTCACTGACTGAGCACGTCAGCTTGTAAACAATATTTCAGATGACTTCTAAACCTAATCTCGTTTAGCAACGATTCTTCAACATAATGTTCAGCACATATTTTTCCATATAATAATATTGAACCGCTAACAATGGGTTCTCATGTGTAGCAGTGATCTCTGGACTGATCAAGCGATAATACGGGCATCCCTTTTCTCTTCTTGAAAGTCCTACATGTTTTGGTTCCAAGATGGCTCCACTCGTGAACTGTCACTCACGTTTGAATACAGATAATGAATCTGTTCTAAAGTTAGTCATTCATACAACATTTCGTTGCTCTGTAGATTTGGTCATGAACAATAGACTGCATTCTACAGAATATAGTGCTGCTAGGAATCGAAGTCGTTTTTTCATCGAGTCAAATATATTCTCTTAAACATTCAAATCGTAATTATCGACAATGGTGGCTTCGATCGAGAGTTCATAAGAGTATCTTTGATTACCTTGGTAGAGGGAATATGAAACTGCCATTCCTTGGCAAGATGAATAAACACTGGGGTAAAGCATACACGATAGGTCTAGACGACTATCACTTTCCCCAAAACCACTGAGATCACTTTTTCAAGGCATCAAGCCGACATAGCAAAACACACACAGTCCCTATCAGGACGAAGCCAAATCACACCACTCAAGCCACACATCCGCCGAATAGCCTTTGACCTCTCTAGAGACAACAGAACATATAGTTCGACTTAGATATGTAAAGATATACAGATATAAGACAGACTTGTCCTACTCAGACAAACAATACACATAAATTCAGGCCATAGATATTCTGAAGCAAGAACAATCTATTATTACCCAAACAACGAATAAATCGCAGTAAAATGTATTTATCCGCGGAGTTCAAGGGAAGTAACTCAATAATGACTTTCCCTTAAGCACTAAAAAATTACCTATGTATAATATTGTAAGATATCAAAGACTGCACGTAACAGTACCCCAGACACAACGGAGACATCTTTTCTAAGGATGGTGTATTGTATCGTAGAACGGGCAACCCGGACACGGGGAATAACCAGCTCCTAGTACCGACGCAGTACAGAAACCAGATCTTAGAAATGGGGCACTCTCTTCCCTTTAGCGGACATATGGGACAAAACGCCACTATTCAGCGAATAAAAAACCACTATTGGTGGCCAGGAATGAACTCTGACATTGTCAGGTATGTGAAATCCTGCGCCCAGTGCCAACGGGTAGCACCCAAGCACTTGACACCCCCAGTACCTATGGGGCAAATGCCAATAGTAGGGAACACATTTGAACCAGTTGACACTTGCACTATGTGGGCCGAAGCCGTACCGCTACCATGCACTAATTCCAAGCATGTCGCAGAAGCCCTTGTGCAAATTTTTACACGGTTGGGATTCCCTCAACAAGTTTTGACGGACAATGGATCTCAATTCCGTAGCCTGTTAATGGAGGAGATCTTTAAGATCTTGAGGGCCAAACATATCCACACAAGTCCCTACCATCCGGCCGGAAATGGGCTCGTGGAACGTTTTAACGGTACCCTCACCATGATGTTACGTAAGCTGGGTCAGGAGAAACCGAAGACTGGGACCAATATATATCGGCTGCCTTATTCGCCTACCGAGAGGTACCCCAAGCGTCTGGGGTTTTGCGACAGCTACACTTTTATTTGGCAGACCTATTAAGGGGCCACTAGAAGCCTTACTTCGGTCCCTGACAGACCAGAAGGCTGACGAGACAGTCGTCTCTGCAAGCAAGTACGTATCTGAGCTTAAGGAAAGGCTAAAGCTAGGATGGGATCTAGCTACTACCAACCTTAAGAAAGCCCGCGCTAAAATTACTAAAAGATACAACAAAGCTGCAAAAGAGAGAGAACTACAACCAGGGGAGAAAGTCCTATTGCTACTTCCAACCGGAAGCAATAAACTTCGCATCGGATGGCAAGGACCGTTTACCGTCCTTAAAAAGATCTCACGTACCAACTACAAGATCTCCATCAAAGGAAAGGAGAAGGTCTTCCACATAAATCTGCTAAAGAAATATTTGGAAAGACCGGTGCCATCCTCCGAGCATCTCCTGGCTGTCGCCATAGCAACGGAAGACGAGGAAGATGATGATGGTTGCATGGAGTATCCATTGCAACCCACAGAATCCTTTAAAGATGTCAAGTTCGGCGACAATCTCTCACCAGAACAACAAACAGAAACCAGGGCTCTACTAAAACAGTACAGTGCAGTCTTTACGGATGTACCTGGTCGAACAAATCTCATTGAATTTGATATGAAATTAACAAACGAGACCCCTGTTCGAACCAGAGTTTACCCCATCCCGTACGCTAAAGCGGATGCACTTCGCGGAGAAATAGACAAGCTGCGTCAGGCAGGAATTATCAGTGAGTCTACATCTCCTTACAGCTCGAGTGTAGTGCTGTTGCAGAAGCCCAATAAGGAAGTTCGGCTGTGCATTGATTACAGGTTGCTAAACGCTGTAACGGAATTCCAGCCCGAACCTCTCCAAAATGTTTCTGAGTTGTTCACCAAGCTCAGCAAAGCAAAGATCTTCTCCAAGATTGACCCAGCAAAGGTTATTATCAAATACCAGTCAAGGAGGAAATTAAACCTTTGTTAGCTTTCAGCACTAGTGAAGGACATTACACATTTAACGTGATGCCGTTCGATTTGCATAATGCACCAGGAGTGTTCACCAGGATGATGAGGAAGCTTCTACAACCTTTGCAAAGTCCCCATATCCATAATTTCATGGATGACATCTTAATTGCATCGGAAACCTATGAAGAACATATTGCTACGGTTGCTATGCTCCTCAGGAGACTACAGGAAACGGGTCTCACAGCCAGACCTAGCAAATGTCTCATCGGGTTTGAACAGTTAGACTTCCTGGGGCACACTATTTCTCACGGATGCAGTTGGCCTATTAAGAAGAACGTGGAGAAAATAATGGCAGCAAAAAGACCCCGAACGAAGAAAGACATACGTTCCTTCATATCGCTATGTGCATACTATCAGAAGTACATCCAGAACTTCAACGGACTGACGGCACCTCTGACTGACCTCACAAAGAAAGGTTGTCCTGATAAGGTCATATGGGATCAAAAGTGCGAACACGCGTATAGCACTTTGAAAGGACAGTTGTCTGCATACCCCATTTTGAGGTTGCCTGACCTCAAGAAACCTTTTGTACTGAGAGTCGACGCGTCAGGTCAGAGCATCGGGTCAACACTGCTTCAAGCCGATGACAGTGACCTGAACATGCTATTTCCAGTTGCCTATGGCAGTCGGAAATTAAATAAAGCGGAACGGAACTACAGCGTAGTTGAAAGGGAATGTCTTGCTCTGATTGACGGTATCAGACGCCATCATGAGTTTCTTTATGGTACATCTTTCACGGTGCAAACAGACCACGCTCCGTTAGCATTTCTTGGTGCCAATAAAGAATTTAACGCTAGGATCATGCGTTGGGCGCTCCTTTTAAGCGTTTATTCTTTCAAAGTGGAATATATTCCGGGAAGACAGAATGTCGGGGCTGATTTCCTGAGTAGAAACTGGTCTACAGAGGAAGAAGAGCAAACTGAAGATACCACTCATCCTAAAATCACCAATCAGGTCACCTCCATTGTCAAAAAATGAAACATGAAAAATGGTTTCATGTCTAAAAGTGGGGGACGATTGTGACGTACGTCTAGTTTGACAAGTGAATTCTCCCTGATATGATGGATGATTTAAAGGGACTTTTAGCTTTTCATAACATTAGAACCCCTGAACATTTGTTGTAACTTTTCGTTTGCCAGAACTCATTCCACCGGGACTCATTTAGTATGCGGCACGAGATCAAAGAGACAGACTGAGGGATTTTAGGGGAGACTATCGGCGTTATCAAAGACAGTAGTGGTCCCTGATACGAGACGCAGTTGCTTGCCGCTAATTTCGCGTCTCGGTGTCAATCGCAACCGAGCGAACGGGGGAAAGCCGAAACGGGCAGCAGCGAACGGAGATACGAAAACCAGGGGGCGGCTTCTTCTCTTGATTTGGCGGTCAGATCCCCAAAAGTTCGTGAGATCAAATAAGCTGTCAAGTTTATCATGTCCCACTCAACTTACATTCCATTTTAGATAAATAGATCACTTAGAATAGACACTTCATCATTCGCTGGCCAGAACTTGATAGTAGCACTAGCGATATTTGAAATCTTGCTAGATTATCCCATGGATTTTCATTTTATTTGCAGTGAATTCTATTTCTGTGCAAAGCGGTAATATATATATTGTGTAAAGTGATCAGTGGTCTAGTTCATTCATTATATTTCATTGGATTTTGTGTTAATTTAAACCTATTAAATTAAACCGTCTCAATAGTTCCAGTTGTAAATATAATGATCTATCTATTATATTATTTCAAAAGATAATAGATGTTAATGCTTAAATTAACTTTTAAAGTCGCGAAGGAATTTATAATTAATAAATTTAGTTAAGTCCTATATTTATAGATGTGTGATTTAACCACTAGAACTCGCGCAGTGTTTATTAAATACATAATTAAATACTTGAGTGTATTATAGGCTTAACGGGAAATTTATCGCGCGCTTAGAAGATTATTTGTTTTAAAGTATGATTATGTTGTTATGGGTTTTCTATCTTTTTCTCTAGATTGATCACCTTTTGCAATCCCAGCAATAACGAAATCTTTCAGAGTTTCCATACTCGGTTCTTAAACTTCCAGACAATTTGATGAGACATTTTTTTAAAGTAAATCTTGTGGTGGTCCGGTACGGCCTGGCTAGCATAATTACATGAAAGAAAGCCAACCCAAGAACATTTGATTATTATCATCAAATTAAATCTGTAAGATAAACTGGAAGATGAACAGTGCCAGTAGCGATAGTTTATATACTGCTCTATTGTAATAGATTAGCGATTTACCTGAATGTGACCGAGCCTAGTTTTTCCTCACTGGATTAAAAACTTTCCCGGTCAGTGGCTATCATCACGCAGTGAAGGATTATACCATCACCTCATTTTTCACCCCTATGTCGAACCGCGTCAGTGCCATCCCATAGACTCGTTTCTTTATAATAAAACACAAGAACTCTTAGAACTTCAAGTCCGGCGATAAGCGGGAATATTTGCTCTCAGTGAATCCTCGCATTATCTGGGGCGGGACATAGAAGGACTAGACAGTTGTCATACGTCAAGTGTTAATTATTGGGTTTATCATTCTAAGGGATTGTCTAATGCTGCAACTCGGTAAGTGTGTGGTGTATATGAGTGTGGATTCGCACAGTGTGTATGAATGACAGGAGATTTAATTTTTTTTGCAACAAACCATTTGTTAACTTGCCTACCGGGTAATACGTTTTCTGTATACCCGGCATTGTTCCTTTAGTGGGATAATTTGTTAACTCTGTTTCATCCCCCCCCCCCTTTTTTTTTCTTTGCTTAGTAAAGGGAAGACACCATTGGGATAACAGTAATTTTTGTCTACCACCATAACTAATATTGTAACACCTCTTTCAGAGTAATTAAATTCACTGTTGGGTTACATTACCTATGCTCCTGATAACTATCTATCTTGAGACTGGGTTTATCTTTGTCTAATACAAGCGGGAAGGGCTTAGTCGATACCAATCTTCTTCACCCCCTCCCTACCTTGATATTTGCATTTTTTCTGTACTTATGATAAATTTATGTAACACTTGATATTGTGTTTTTGTGATTTGATCTTTACGGTAAATAAACATCATAAACTTAAATCGGACTGTGTTGGAATACCCAAAAACCCAAACATTCCCTATTCGTTTAATATAGTTTGTATCTACATCGTCTGCGTGTGTGAAAAAACGCCAAATCGGTGTGCGCGCAGATGCGAGTCTGGAAAACTGGCAAATAATTGTTTGACCAGGAGAGCGGAAGAGAAGATTGAGAGAAACGATTTGTCGTAAATACGTCTGTCTTTACTCTCCTCCAGCACTCTGTGGAGCACTTATTTAATCTCTACATTTTCTATCACTGAGCTTTCCATCATCATTTTCCACTCTAAACCGGACTACTATTTCTAGACTCTTCCTCTCAAAATAAATTTACGACAGTGACGTATACTGGAAAAAGAACCTACAGTAATCTGACAGCTTATTGTGACCTTATAGCTGCTCTCTGATTTGCTAACTAAACATGCATCTTACCAACTGTCTATTTCTGCAATTTACCATTTTGTCCACGCCTTCTGCGGATTCCGAGCAAACTGAAGTACGCAAGACCTAATCTTCACACTCAGACAGCTGAGTGAAAAGGCCCTTGAGTATAAGAGTGAGATCCATCTTTGTTTCATAGATCTGGAAAAGGCGTTTGACAGGGTCCCCTGGAGCAAACTTTGGGACTTTTTGGCAAGGAAGAACATTCCAGCACCTCTGAATTATGCTATACAGAGCTTCTACAAGTCTTGAAGAAATTATGTGAGGACAGACAACCATAAGTCAGAAGAGTTCAGGACCACCACTGGTGTAAGACAAGGTGATATCCTGTCACCTTATCTTTTCATACTCCTCATGGACGATGTCATCAAGGCATGCAAGGAGAGAACAAGAAAGTATTCAGTGGGGTACTGGAAGATGAGACAGGTCTGTATTTCAGAGCTGGCATTTGCTGATGATGTTGCCCTGATTGCTAAATCACAGGCACATCTCCAATCCAACCTGCAAGTCTGGAAGGAAGAGCTGGAGAAGAGAGGGATGGTCATAAGCAGCTCTAAAAAAAAATCCATGGTGATATCGCGAGAAGAAAGAAGACATCAGATTAAGCTGGGAGAACAGGTCCTGGAGCACGTCGACCACTTTAAATACCTCGGAGCTATTATAGACCGAAAGGGAGGCATCAAAGAAGAGTTGGCCACTCGAAAAGCAGCAACTGGGAGACTTTTTCAGGCCATAAATCGAGGATTCCTCAGCAAGAGAGAGGTTGTTAAGAAAACAAAGATGGCTGTATACCGCTCCACCTATGTCCCAGTCTTGACATACAAGTATTGATGCGAGTCATGGGCAATGACTACAACCCACAAAAGCCAGATCCAAACCTCAGAAATGAAGTATCTGAGGAAGGTGGCTGAAGTAACAAGAAGAGACATGGTCCGTAACCAGACGATACGTCAAGGCCTAAAATCCCACCCCCTGCAGACCCAAGTAGAACAGTCCCAACTAAGATGGTTTGGCCATGTCTGCAGAATGGGAGAAGATCGGCTGCCACGACAAGCATGTGAAACAAAGAGCCAGGGATCCAGACCCCCAGGACGACCCAGAGTCCGCTGGGAGGACAACATTAGACAATCTTTGAAGGACCGAGGACTAGAATGGAACCAGGCCAAGAGGAAGACAGCCGATAGGATAGTCTGGCGCTCTCTCTTCCAAACTTCTACACCTCACGGTAGAAGGGGAACGACTAAGTAAGTAAGTCCACGCCTTCTTTTCTTTAAACACTAGCACAACGCTGTATTTACAATCTTAGTGACCTGTCAGTCATAACAGGAAGCAAATCAGGCTTCTACTCACGCGAGCTCATCTGTCAATCACCTGACAGACAGACAGCACGTAAGAGCGACGGCACAGACTTCTTTGAAGTTTTCTCCGGGGAAATCCAAAATCCCCAATACCCTTTGATCTGGGAACACGGGCATCCTGCAAGGAAACCGCTAGTGAACAGAAAGTCTTTTGATGTCGGTCAAAACTCCAGACGAGAAACCCTGGAAGACCGAAACACGAAGTCTTTCATCTTGATACCTCTAGTTTCTGAAATTTTGTCTCACACAAGAGCGTGAAAATAACGCATTAAAGATCAAGGACAATTTAACAAAATATATACTACTGTTTCTATAACCCATCTATCAGTCGTCACTCAGAATATTAGAAGAATCTAGCGCGCATCCTTAAACCATTTCTGTTGGATTACTGGTTAAAAAGTGATTCGTGGAGATTTTTATTCTGGAATTTCTGGTAAATAGTGCTAAGTGTTAGAAGTGTTTTACAGTGATAGCATTTAAAGTTAAACACTTAAATACTTTAAACATACAGTTAAATACTTCCCTTAGATCTTTTTTCTTGCTAGTAAGGCGTATTAACTAAAATAACGCGTAGCGATTTCCATAACCAGATATTCAATTAAAATGTTAGACCGTTCCCAACCGCTACCTAGCTGAGACGAGACGGTAATTTGTGTTTACAGCGTAGACGGCCAACCAGACCGAACTTAGAGGTGTTAGAACGACTGAAAGGGGGAGGGAAATAAATATTGTTTATATTTCATTTTATAATTATTGTTATTATAGCGTCTATTATTTTTAATGCCATACGACAAATTAACAGATACCGACAATTTCTTCTTCTTCTTCTTCTTCTTCTTCTTCTTCTTCTTCTTCCGACCTTAGCCACCGACCGTCAAAGCAGTCAGTGGCCATTACGCCTAGTGGCGTCTTAGGGCAACAGCAGATAGGTTTTCTTTCCCATTGTTTCCCATCACGCCTATTGGCGTCTTTAGGGCAACGGCAAATCAATCCATTTGCTGTTGTTTCTGTAATCGAAGTGACTGGCAAACGGGTGATCAGCCCGTTGGTAACCGACAATTTACTAGCTACTAAATGAGAAGTGATAATTTGTACGTGGCACATTCTGAGAAATATCTCGTAAATAATAAATAACACACTGTGCGTGTGACCCCAGCCAGCCACGAGAAGGGTCGGAAGAGTCTTCATCGCTCAGTCTGACCCACCTCCGCGACCAGCGGTGCCTGTGCATAAGGCGTAGGGAAAACACCGTGTATCTTTTAAATTCGTCAGGATTTGACAGAGCGGAGGAGAGACTATCGAGTCCCCGTCTATACATATTTATATTTACATAGAGTGGTAGCATTTTCCCATAAAATGTTTCTTATATTTTAGCAGACCTGATCAAAGTGGACGAACCAGCGGTCTTTTTCGTTTCCTTTTCCATTTCCATGGTTAAGTGTGTACAAGCAGAGATACTGTATGACTGTAACTTATAATACTGGACTTACCAAATCCGGGATACTATTTTACCAGCCAACAGTGGCGTATACCTGAACCATTATTATTATTTTCCTCAACACCTGACAGTTGTAATCCAAGTGGAGTACTAAAATATACGCTGTGCAGGGACTGGCACTCTGACAAAGAGTCGGCCGATAGAAAATCCATCATCATCATTTGTAACAACCGGATTTTCCCAGATTTTATAGAAGTGCTCCCCTCTCTTAAAACGGTAAACACCAAGGACCCTCACATATTCAATATTTGTAGTAAACCCTATATATATATATATATATATATATATATATATATATATATATATATATATATATATATATATATATATATATATATATATATATATATATATATATATAGACGTTCCAGTCGAGCGGGGAACAGGACTGTTTTTCCCCGCCCGCCCTCAACACTGCAAGAGTTGTCGCAACGAAATTATTCAGTTGTAGTTCGTGTATCTAGAATCACATTCCCCTGTGCACCCATCGGAAGAACAGTGCTAGTTTTTAGAACAGTGAAGACACCCCTTTATGATTCATATCGTCACCAGGATTTATCGTGGAAATAAACATGCTCGGCGTTTACCTCATCAGTTTTTTTGTGGGATGAACTGGGGCCAATTTGTATCCTCGACAGCTGGGATGATACATTAGTCAACAGAACCAGTAGGGATTATGTTCGTGGAATAAATGTGCCAAGGGATAAAACAGACCCAAGGGAAGAAAATACAAATTAGGTAAGAGTGTGAGAGGCGGCCACATGAATGAGAGAGCGTGTGTTAACTTTATTGTTGCTGGAAATTATCTATTAATCTTTGGTGGTTGTCGTAAATTTATTTTGAGAGAAAAGAGTCGTAGAAATAGTGGTCCGGTTTAGAGTGGAAAATGATGATGGAAAGCTCAGTGATAGAAAATGTAGATATTAAATAGTTGCTTCACAGCGTGCTGGAGGAGAGTAAAGACAGACTTATTTACGTCAAATCGCTTCTCTCAATCTTCTCTTCCGCTCTCCTGGTCAAACAATTATTTGCCAGTTTTCCAGACACGCATCTGCGCGCACACCGATTTGGTGTTTTTCACACACACAGACGATGTAGATACAAACTATATTAAACGAATAGGGAATGTTTGGGCTTTTGGGTATTCCAACACAGTCCGATTTAAGTTTATGATGTTTATTTACCGTAAAGATCAAATCACAAAAAAACAATATCAAGTGTTACATAAATTTATCATAAGTACAGAAAAAAAATGCAAATATCAAGGTAGGGAGGGGGTGAAGAAGATTGGTATCGACTAAGCCCTTCCCGCTTGTAATAGACAAAGATAAACCCAGTCTCAAGATAGATAGTTATCAGGAGCATAGGTAATGTAACCCAACAGTGAATTTAATTACTCTGAAAGAGGTGTTACAATATTAGTTATGGTGGTAGACAAAAATTACTGTTATCCCAATGGTGTCTTCCCTTTACTAAGCTAAGAAAAAAAAAAAAAAAAGGGGGGGGGGGGGATGAAACAGAGTTAACAAATTATCCCACTAAAGGAACAATGCCGGGTATACAGAAAACGTATTACCCGGTAGGCAAGTTAACAAATGGTTTGTTGCAAAAAAAAAAATTAAATCTCCTGTCATTCATACACACTGTGCGGATCCACACTCATATACACCACACACTTACCGAGTTGCAGCATCAGACAATCCCTTAGAATGATAAACACAATAATTAACTCTTGACGTATGACAACTGTCTAGTCCTTCTATGTCCCGCCCCAGATAATGCGAGGATTCACTGAGAGCAAATATTCCCGCTTATCGCCGGACTTGAAGTTCTAAGAGTTCTTGTGTTTTATTATAAAGAAACGAGTCTATGGGATGGCACTGACGCGGTTCGACATAGGGGTGAAAAATGAGGTGATGGTATAAATTCCTTCACTGCGTGATTAGCCACTGACCGGAAAGTTTTTTTTAATCCAGTGAGGAAAAACTAGCTCGGTCACATTCAGGTAAATCGCGTAATCTCTCACAATAGAGCAGTATATATAAAATCGCTACTGGCACTGTTCCTTCCAGTTTATCTTACAGATTTTTGTAATTTGAATGATAATAAAAATGTTCTTGGGTTGGCTTTCTGTCATGTAATTATGCTAGCCAGGCCGTACCGGACCACCACAAGATTTACTTTAAAAAAATGTCTCATCAAACTGTCTGGAAGTTTGAGAACCGAGTATGGAAACTCTGAAAGATTTCGTTATTGCTGGGATTGCAAAAGGTGATCGATCTAGAGAAAAAGATAGAAAAAACATAACAACATAATCATACTTTAAAACAAATAATCTGCTAAGCGCGCGATAAATTTCCCATTAAGCCTATAATACACTCAAGTATTTAATTATGTATTTAATAAACACTGCGCGAGTTCTAGTGGTTAAATCACACATCTATAAATATAGGACTTAACTAAATTTATTAATTAAAGTTCCTTCGCGACTTTAAAAGTTAATTTAAGCATTAACATCTATTATCTTTTGAAATAATATAATAGATAGATCATTATATTTACAACTGGAACTATTGAGACGGTTTAATTTAATAGGTTTAAATTAACACAAAATCCAATGAAATATAATGAATGAACTAGACCACTGATCACTTTACACAATATATATATTACCGCTTTGCACAGAAATAGAATTCACTGCAAATAAAATGAAAATCCATGGGATAATCTAGCAAGATTTCAAATATCGCTAGTGCTACTATCAAGTTCTGGCCAGCGAATGATGAAGTGTCTATTCTAAGTGATCTATTTATCTAAAATGGAATGTAAGTTGAGTGGGACATGATAAACTTGACAGCTTATTTGATCTCATGAACTTTTGGGGATCTGACCGCCAAATCAAGAGAAGAAGCCGCCCCCTGGTCTTCGTATCTCCGTCCGCTGCTGCCCGTTTCGGCTTTCCCCCGTTCGCTCGGTTGCGATTGACACCGAGACGCGAAATTAGCGGCAAGCAACTGCGTCTCGTATCAGGGACCACTACTGTCTTTGATAACGCCGATAGTCTCCCCTAAAATCCCTCAGTTCGTCTCTTTGATCTCGTGCCGCCTATTAAATGAGTCCCGGTGGAATGAGTTCTGGCAAACGAAAAGTTACAACAAATGTTCAGGGGTTCTAATGTTATGAAAAGCTAAAAGTCCCTTTAAATCATCCATCATATCAGGGAGAATTCACTTGTCAAACTACACGTACGTCACAGTGGTTTGATTTGATTATGTTTACTTTACTTGGTCTTTTCTTGTACCAATATTGTTAATTCTGTAAACCTAGTGCTAACCTTCAACCTTTGGGTAAATATTTTCTTTGGGTTATTGTTCCTTTATACGGTGAAGGCGCACCATCCTTCTTTATTTTTCCTCTATATGTAAATGCTTTTCTTGATATTCTTTGGGTAACTTGATGTTGTAAAACAGTTTAGTGATAATAAACAACAAGAAAATTTAACTTTGTGTGTTGGTCAGACCCATACCCATTTATCCTTAGTTTTTCACGTTTGTGTGTCATTGTTGTCACATATTGTTGTGTGTGTGTGTAGAGCAACCTGTTTTTTCATTAGAAAATAGAGGCCAAGATTTTCTAAGAACAAAGTACAGTTGTACGGATAGGCTGGATGAGAGTAACCTACTCACTCCAGAGACTACCTCCGAAATCGGCGAGTATCTGCCTGAATGGCGAGGGACACCTGTCTCTGTGCAAGAAAAAAGGGATACTCACGTAAAATCAGTCTCAGGTTAGACATTAACCTGAGATTTCGCCTCGAGTAATAGCGGGCGTACGGGGGGAAAAAAAACAAAACAAAACAAAACTCCAGAGACATATCTTTCCCTCAACCTACCACCTAAGAAATCTATTTTCTATACATTCTCGTGTATCTGTCAACCTTTTACTCTTTACTTAGACTGGGCACAATAAACCAATTAACATACCGTACGACAGTGATCAGAATGAGGCTTGAGGCATTTCAAGAAATCAACTGCTTTCTGCCATCGAAAACTGTACCGTAAACCGTGTATCTGCCCATAAGATGTTGCGTTGTATTTCCAGGGAAAATTTTGCTAAGCCAGTCGGGAAAGTGTGGTATGAACCTAGATCATACATGCCACGTGATGTTTGACATTTTCTAGTACTATATTCCGAAACACAAAACACTTAGTATATGTTTCTTACAAAATTTGTTATATAAGTCTAAAGTGCAGGCAGTAAAGGCATGATGAAATCATTATTACCTTTTTTTTTTTGCCTCTAATTCTAAAAGTACCGGGCAAAGAACAGGCAAAAAATGTTGCACGCTATGAACTCATGTGTTGATCAGACCAGATCTCACGCTGGGTTGTAAAGTTAATGTGACAGGCATTTTTTAATAATAAAATGGCACTTAATTCTCTTTATTCTGACGTTGCTTCATACAAATTAGTTGGATAGGAGTGAAGATAATAACAATTTAAAAATGGCAAGAGGCTTCTCTCTCATTGTTCTTTGCTTGCACTTACTGTCAATGTTCAGTAGGTCTAGGTTTGCAAACTCTGCCAGACAAATCGAAGCTTCCACAAGTAAGATATCGCATACTTTTATCTGAGAGAATAATCAATAGGCAATCAGCGGCAGTGTTGGATTAGGCTTGTGAAATTCAAGATCCCTGTTTTACTCTAAAATTAACATACCAACAAAATAGACTTGGTACACGAATTGCCATTCAAGGCTTACCAGCTTCATCTACCCGGAATATGCTGGTTTTAGGGCGTTAATAGCTTCCTAGGAAAATCGACCAAATGGCCTTCACAAATCCAGTTGACGGAAAAATTATTCCGTTGAGAGAAGCCCCAGACAGACGGCCAATTTTATGAGATAGATAGTTAGACAAGCAGAAGGACAGACAGCTAGATAGATAGATAGATAGATATATAGATAGATAGATAGATAGATAGATAGATAGATAGATAGATAGATAGATAGATAGATAGATAGATAGATAGATAGATAGATAGATAGATAGATAGATAGATAGATAGATAGATAGATAGATAGATAGACGGACGGGCGGAAGGACAGACAGACAGCCATAATGGTTATATGAGACCAAACGACGTAGAAGTAATGAAATCCTACCTAATAATAAGCCAAAATTTAAAATCGCATTTACTAAATACTTAGTAAATAGAACAGCAAAAAAAATCGAAGTTCCCAAACAAATCACCAGTGACCAGCGTTGGGAATCTAAATGATGGAGATGATATAATTTTGAACATCGACATAACTGTCCCGAAAGAGTTTTTAAAAACACAAGTTCCGAGTCTGAAAATCCACAGCTTTATCTAAATACAGTTTGTGTAAACAAGGAGTGAAGATCAATCAACAGCCTGATAAGATGAGAAAAATATGTAATTAAGAGATAACCGATACTGATTGACTATAGATAGCATCATCAGATACTGAATACTGGTCGAGATAAAATAGAAGAATGCAAATCAACCTTTAAAAAAAGGTAACAGTCAGCTTGGCGATGGCCCAATAAAACAGTAGTTATCGACAAATACAACTTGGCTAACACACGGAAAACCCCCCCCCCGCCCCCCCCCCCCCCCCCAAATATGCGACAACCGAGAAGACCTTGACGCTAAGAGATAAACAATCAAAACATTAAGCAGAACACCTCACATAAGGACGACAAGCGCTATTCCTCGCGACGCTTAACGCCAAAAAACGGACAGGTGAAAATAGAAAATAGAACTAATACAATTGGTAAAGGTACACCCAAAGCAGATACTACCGTAGGGGAGGGAAGTGATATGCCTCCCTGTGCTAGGCCCAACTTTAAGGTGGGGTGACCAGTTTCCTTCCTCACTGAATTTGTCTTCCTTAACTCGACAGTTGTTGTTTTGTTGTTGTTTTGAAAAGGTGATGGTTGGAGAGCGGGCACTTAACAGCTGACCATTATTGCCTCTTCTCGTTCCATCTTGGTCTACCCTGTTCAACCTGAAAATTGGTTATAATTGGGGTATTTAGTGTCATTTTATTTACTAATTTTGTATTAAATTTAAATAACTATTGTCTTTTGCAGTTGCTGGTTTTAATTTATATTAGTATTTGTCATTTTATTTTCAGTTTTGTATTGTATATAGATAACTACTGCCCTTTGTACTTGGTTTTAATTTGTATTAGTATTTGTTCTTTTTGAGTTGTTCTTATTTTTTTTTTTAAAAACCTCGTTGTCTTTCCTTGTCCTATGAGTAGTTAGTAAGTTTGCTAATTTTTCTTTTTTATATTAATGATTTGTTAGTTTTTTGTTGCTTAATTTCTATTTGGTTGAATGTACTATTTTTGTTATTATTACCAATATTGTCACCTTATATTAACCTTATATATTTTCCTTTGTTTTATGTATATATCGTTTAAGTATTGTTTGGGCTTCCCCTGGGGCATCTATACTTAAAACCGTATCAACTGTCATGTCTATATTGTGATTTCTAAAGTACGTTTTTAATTCTAGCTTCTGTTGATCGTATTTTCTACAGTGGATCAGGTAGTGGTCTATGTCATTTTCTTCCTGACATTCTTGGCAGTGTGGTTCCTCTATCATAAAGTACGCTCCACCGAGACGCCACAGCTTTTTGTTCGAGGGTACCTTTAGTTCTTCTCTGACTTGACACTTCCTTGTTGGTTCTTTCAGCAGTTTGAACGCGTGTCTGCCTTTTCTACTTTTCTTCCATGTTGTCTTCCATTCCTCGTTTATAGTTAGCTTCACTTGGCTCTTGATCTCCGACCTTCCCAGTCTTGCTCTTATATTGTTTTTACTTATTCTCCCAATCTTGGCGTTCTGGTCTGCCAACTCGTTACCAGCTATACCTATGTGTGCTGGAACCCACACTAGCCTCACACTACATCCTTTGTTCCCTAGTGATGTATTAATTGCAAGAATTTCTTCCTTTATGTCTGGCCGGCTACATTTACCTGGGTGTTCTAGTGCTTGTAGTGATGATAGTGAGTCTGTAAATATCAAAACAGCTTCTGGTGGGTTATCTTCGATTATTTCTAAACTTTTTAGAATTGCTACCATCTCTGCGGTAAAACTCGAAGCCCCTTCAGTTACACTGTAGCTCTTCTTAATTCCCCACTGTGGTATTACTACTCCTGCACCTAGTTGCCCACTATCACCCTTGGATCCATCAGTGTAGACGGCCAGACCTATTTTGTCAGTTGATTTATGAACTTTCTACTTATCGTTTTGGCTTCCTTATCTTCTATGTTTTGTTTGATCTTTTCAGTAAGTGCGTAGTCTATGATTGGTGTTTTTAGTTCCCAGGGTGGTATTGTGCTTCTATATTTATTACTATTATTAATTGTGTTTGACGGTTCTTTGAACTGTGTTAGATCTTCTATAGTTCTCCACCCTGTTGGATATCTTTCTTTATTTAAGGGGAAGTCACATACACTTGGTTGGTTTTTGACAAATGCTTTATGTGCTGGGTTAGTCACTTCTCGTGCTACTTTACTCCAATAATTTAATCTTAGTTCTTTCCGTCTTAGACCAAGGGGCGGTATGCCAAGAGCTACTTCTAGAGCTTCTACTGGTGTTGATATAAATGCACCTGTAATGGTTCTCATGGCTGCATTTTGAATTCTGTCTAGTTTTGCTTTGTTAGAAGCTGCAGCTGAGTCATAGACTATGCTGGCATAATCCAGTTTCCCCCTGCTGAAAGACTTGTAGAACATAAGCATTATTTTATTGCTGACCCCCAATCCATTGCCTTTTACTATCCTTAGTATATTTAGGGGTCCCCTACAGCTTTCTACTAAATTGTCTATATGTTTATTCCAATTTAGTTGTTTATCTAAAGTTATGCCCAGAAATATAGTTGTTGAGGAGGTGCATATTTTCTGTCATTTAATGGTTATATTGATTTTGTAATTTAAAAAAAAAATTTTCTTTGCTATCATACCTACTGTTTTGTTTACATTAATTTGGAAGCCCCAACTTTTCATCCACTCTGAAACTTTGTCTATTTGTTTTTGAAGTTTTTGGTAAACATGGTCCAAGTTTTTTCCAGATCGCAAAATGGCACAGTCATCTACAAATTGTGATAATGCATTCTTACCGTCGTTAAATTCATCTGCTAAATCATTTACAGCTATAGTGAACATTGAAGGTGAAATCACTGATCCCTGAGGAATCCCATTCTGTTGTTCATATATTTCTGACTTATCATTATTCACCTGCACAGCAAAATACCTGTCCTGTAAAAGGTTTTCTAGATACTTATAGATTTTACCAGTAATGCCAATCTTTTTCATTTTGTAAAGAGCTCCATCTCTCCAGCATTCATCATATGCTCTAGCGACATCCAAAAAGACTGCCACTGTTTTCTCTTTCCTCTTGAACCCTAGCATGACATCGTGTCTGCTCTAAACCCTAACTGGGTTGGGCTATATAACTGATTTTTTTCCAGGTAGAATTTAACTCTTTTGTTAACAACAGTTTCCAGTAGTTTGCCTAGTTGTGATGTTAAGGAGATAGGCCTATATGAACTTACATCATGGGGTTCCTTATTGGGTTTTAGGATGGGTACTATCATAGCTACTTTCCATGCTTTTGGT
The DNA here is from genome assembly GCA_024509875.1 of Oreohelix idahoensis. NCBI lineage: Eukaryota > Metazoa > Mollusca > Gastropoda > Stylommatophora > Oreohelicidae > Oreohelix > Oreohelix idahoensis. The sequence goes on from JAMPIV010003186.1 coordinate 26,626, forward strand.
ATCTTTCCTAAGCTCCAGATTTTGTTATAAAGGGAAGTTATTACGTTTATAGTTTTTTTTGGGTACTTTCTTAAGGATTTCATAACATCAGTATATCTTGCCCTGAGGCATTATTAGATTTCTCTTTTATTGCACTAGTTACTTCTTCCTGTGGTATATCAGCATCTAAACAGTTTGTTTAATCTATCTGGTCTGGTAGTTCCTTTAAAAACTGTATCCTAAGTCTTTCTCTTCTCTCATTTTCTTCCTGTCCAAGATTACTTTTTGCATTGACTTTATAAAAATACTAAGCAAAGGGCATTAGCTTTTTCTTTATCTGTTTCTGCTCTCTTTGGTAGTTTGATTGTTGGCATTATTGTTTTCTTATTGTTCCCTTTGATTGCCTTAAGTTTTTTCCATACTTCTTTAATTTGTGTGCTAGGACTAAGTGACTGACAAAACTCTTTCTAGTTGGTTTCTTTGGCTTTGAATGTTACTCTGTTAGATTCATTCCTAATATGTTTAAATTCATCATAGTTTTCCTCTGTTCTGTTATTTCTATATTTTTGTAAGGCATTTTTTCTTCTCTAATGAATTTCTGAACATGTTTTATTCCACGAAGCAACTGGTTCTTTATTATAGTGAGTCTTTCGTTATTTATTAATGTTATTTATTGGTTTTAGGTGCTGTGGCATATTTTTATTTGGTATATTACATTTTATTGCTATTTTAAGAATTTCATTCTTCAGTGTTCTGCCCACAAGTCAGTATCATCTGATTCCGTGTCTTTATATTCCATCACCTCCAGCTCTGATTGGAAGGCTTCCCAGTTTGCTTTTTTGTTGTTGAAAGTCGGTTTCTCTGGTCCTGGGTTTGGAATGACGTTTTCATGCATGGTTATTACAATGGGCAGATGATCTGAGTTTGTGTCTTGTAACACTTCCAAAGTTACATTCGCTAGGTTGTTTGTTGCTATATGTCGTGAAACATTCTAAATCCACATATATAAATTAAAAAGTAAATGTAAAGCCTAACGCATTAATTCAATAAAAGGAAAGAAGAATGGTAAAAGAACAGTGCGGTCACCATAGCGTACGCCTGTATTATAGAACGTCATGCTAGTTAAACAAGAAAAACCCCTTTTTCTACTTCGTCTGCATAATTGTAACGCTTTCACGTTTACTAGAAAAGCCTACTGCATCAACTACACGCGTTTCAAAAAAAAAATTAAAACTGGTACTGTGTTTCTTAGAAAACCTTGAGATAAACACACTGCGTAATGACCTAGATTTAATATTCCATTAATGTCATTTATGCACTACGTAAACTAAAAAACAGACGGACTTAGAGAGAGAGAGAGCTGTACGAAGGAACGCATTCAATACTACCACGTTCGTCTCGCGATGAAAAAGTGAACGCGGAAGGCATGAAGCACTAATTTTTTTCAAATAAACAGTAATAAAAAAAACACTACCAATACACGGTTAGGTTTTGAAAACATGTTTAATGCTTATTAGGAAACATGACATTCTACTGATTTATGTCTAAGCTCCTGACATTAGTCTGACAGTACAGAAGACACCCCATAGTATGGAAGTGAGGAGGTGGTAACAGCACGACTATCCTAGAAGAAAATACATATTTTGAACGAAGCCACTTAGCTCCATTAAACTTATATATTTGGGTGCCTTAGGTCTTGCTGACAAAGAATATGTTAGGTGTTAAGCAAATAGTCTAATAATTAACAAATTATAGCCAAAATATTATAGTGGTGTTGTCTGACAACACAGGGTTATATTTGCTCATATTGGCGTGTTTGGACACTGCTTTAGAGGAAATTAGGCCACCACGTTAAATCCGATTTGATTGGCTAGAATAATATGTAAGGCGAAACATGATTAGTCGATGGCAAATACTATTTTTGGTTGTTAATGGCAACGATAGGAAGGGTACTTTTTTCAAAAGCTTTTGTAAACATGGTCTCATTGGCTAGACCATTTAATATAGTCAATTAGGAGCGTCAGTTCAGTGCCACTTTTTGAAAATCCAATTTGTAAAAGTAAGTGCGTTGAGATCCAGCTCATATTTTTCTAATAAAAGCCTGGGACAGAGGAAGATCGGAATTGTGCCATAACTCATCGCCAGTCAACGTATTTGTTTAATATTTCCGTGAATTGTGGTAAGATAGACATATTTGATATCTTTTAAATGAAAATTGAATGTGAATTGATAAATTTATGTCTGTATGTGTGTGGTTCAGTAACAAACATGAGGCAAAGCCTAGATATTGCTCTATCATGAGAAAAACTTGTCGGAGAGGAGTATAACTGCATGGGATTGCCAAATAGTACTATGACACCTATCTTATTGAATAGAAGGAATTAATGCTGGAATTGCAGAGGCGTTGTAACCATTAGGGAGAGGAATACTGGTGTATACTGTTACATGAGAAGCTAACAGTTGGCCTACCGCGCTGAACTCGGTGTTTGTTATGTATTGTGCTTCAGTGTGGAAATAGATTATAAATTAGTTCTGAAGTAGGAGGTACAACCTTCTTGTTTCAGGGACCGTGGTACTAAAGTATTAAAGCAGCACCTGGTCTGAGTTTTGCTGAATCCAGAGGCTGATAGCATACTCCTTGGTCAAGATATCGACCAGTGTTGTTTCTCAAGAAAACTGTGAAGCAAGCGAGCATAGGAGACTGTTTCCTGCCGCCCACACAGAAGTTAAGATTACGTTGGCCAGAGCAGCTCAATCTTGTGTATCCCCCCCCCCCCCCCCTCTAAAAGTGACTTTACCTTAAATCAAGAGGGACATTTATTTGTTTCAAATAAAAAGAAACTGTGAACCTTTCCAATATTATTTCCACCAGAAACAAACACTTGAAGTCATGATGACAAACAACCACCTAGCTTGAATAGCCAGTATTACCTCATAGTACTACATCACTACTTACACACATATTGTAATAATAATAATATATGTCAATACAAAGATCCTATCTATAAATTGTGTACATACAACTTGTGATTTCATTTGATTGTGATTCCTGGTTCACTTTGTAGTTGAATCAGGATATCTATTATTGACAGGAATTAATACATATTTTTAAAAGTTACACTTGACTTATTAAGATAGTCTTATAGAGTGTTCTATGTATGTGAGTGTCACAGTGTTGTAAAGTAATGTGGATTAAATTAAATTGTTTATCTGTCTGTTGGTTGTTGTGAACATACACTTCATCACTATCATAACCCTAGACATTCAACGTAGTCATCACAATATCCAGAATAAGTCTGACTGAGGTATAAATGTGGTAGCAAAGTAAGGTCATCTGTAATACACCACACTTATTAGATACAGATACCTTCACAGCTGATCTCAGTCAGTACACTAAGTCCCCTATAAATATTTATATCATCCCACTTTACCACATATATTGGGGTCTCGTCCGGGATTTTGAATCTTTCCCTATTATATATATTGGGGGTAATTCACTTCAGGGAATAATAAAAATTAAAAAGGTATCCTTGGGTGGAAATAAATAAGGTTGAGCTCTCAGTGCTTGTGGTTGTCCTTGGATAATTAGTAAAGATTGACTTGTTTAAGTTAGACATTGTATAAATTTGCCTGTTAGACAATGGCCGACCTGGCAAAATTTCGATCTGCTGCTATGCAGGCTGCAAAAGAGTTAGGAATGGACGGGCAAGTTATGATTGCTTATGTCACTACTGAATGTGACAAATATATTGAACGTGAAGAAAGAAAATTTGAAGCCGAAAGAAAATTAGAATCGGAAAGATTAGAAAAAGAAGCTGAAAGAAAGTTAGAGGCTGAAAAAGAAATTAAGAGGTTGCAGATTGAGGCTGACAAAGAGGCTAGGGCATTAGAGGCTGAGGCTAAGAAGTTACAATTGGAGGCTGAGAAAAAAGAAGGTCCAATTGGAGGCAGAAAGAGGAGAAAAAAGATTGGCTGCCGAAAGGGAAGGAAGACAAAAGATTAGCTGCAGAAAGGGAAGCAGAAGAAAGAGCAGGCTGCACAAGGGAAGCAGAAAAGGAGGAGAAGAGATTACAAAGGGAACATGAGTTACGACTAAGGGAGTTGGAATTTCAAGGCCATGCTCCTGAAAATGGTGCCAGTCCCTTTACCTCTGATGCCTCTGCTAGTCAGGGAGCCTCAACCTCAGCTATGAACTTTCATTTAGATCATTTTGTTGAGAGAGAAGATGATATCGAGAGCTATCTAAATAGATATGAACTATTAGCTACCACGTATGGGTTAGAGAGAGAAAGGTGGAGCTTAAAGTTATCTCAAGGGCTTCGTGGTACGGCTTATGAAGTTTTTGCCAAAATGAGCAGAGATGATCAAGAAAATTATGACATGCTAAAGCAGGCTCTTTTGTTAAGATATGAAAAGAATGGTGAATTTTATAGAAAAAAATTTAGGAATGCTAAACTACTGTCAGGTGAAACATATCACCAGTTCTCTGCACGGTTAGAGACATACTTGGAGAAATGGACTTCTCTGGGGAAAACCCAAGATCTTAAGGAAATGATCCTTATAGAACAACTAAGAGAGTCCATGGCTCCAGACCTGAGAAAGTTTCTCATGGAACAAGGTGCAGAGAGGCTGGGTGAGTTACTAAATGTCGCTGAAAGGTATCAGGCAGCTCAAGCAGAGGTAACAAGTAATAAAAAGAAACAGGTAGATAATTTTAAGGCACCACAGAACTTTAATAAATTTGATCCTAGAGATCAGAACAAAGGTAAGCACCAGTTTGATAGGCCACGGTATGACAATAAAAATAAAACCCCACAATTCGATGAAAGGAAATTTGATGAAAGAAAATCTTTCAACCAAAAAAGGAGGTGGTGTAAGAATTGTCGGATGGACAATCATGATACTGACCGTTGCAGAAGGAACCCTATAGTAATGGCCACCCTTCAGGTCAGGTCGACCTCAAGAAAGGAGGAGGATATTATGTTAAATACCACTCCAGAAGAGATGAGGAAGGCGCAGGCTGGGGATAAGACCCTCAAGCCTTGTTTTAGGAAATTGTCCAATGGTCACACACCTCCAGGAAAAGGAGACTTCTATATGAAGAACCACCTGATATACCGGAAGACTGGAACTAGATCCAAAGGTCAGGGACAGCTGGTACTTCCAAAAAGGTATAGGACAGACTTAATAAGGAGCTTACATGTGAAACAAGATGGGGACCATGAGAAAATAGGTACCATCATTCAAAAGGTAGCTCAGAATTATTATTGGCCCAAGGCAAGGTGGGACATTGAAAATTTTGTAGAGAGATGTGGCATAGCACATGAGGGAACACCCACAAGTGGGAACACTGATCAGGACCTGGATACGCCACGGGGCAAACGTAGGCCTGACACTGGAAAGAATAATAAAGTGGACCAAGTGGAATGGGAAGCCCCTTTTCACGGACAATCTTCAATTGACTGTTTTACAATGGCCACGATGCAGCGAGTGCAAAAAGATGTCTTACCCCAGAATAAGCCGAAAATCCCTCGATCGGACTTATATAAACTGGAGGAAGAAGATGTAGAGAGGAAATCTCTCATCAAGAATTCTAAGTGGGGAGAAAGCCCCAAGAAAAAAATTGGTAGCGGTCGTTTTGTGCAGGATGATTCTGGGAAGAAAATTCATCACTACAGTGCTTCTAGTGGAAGAGACCCTACCGGTGCATGGAAAAATAGGCAAGAAAGCTAAAGACAGAGATTTGGCTGTGGGAGAGAAGGTACTGCTTCTTCTACCCGGTAGTCAGAATAAGTTACAAATTGGATGGCAAGGTCCATATACAGTTCTAGAGAAGGTGTCTAGAACCAATTATAAGATAGATAAGAAGGAGAAAGAAAAAAATCTATCATGTGAATCTCCTGAAGAAATATTTGGAAAGAGAAAATCAGGAAGAGACACACTTGTTGACCTTGTCCATTGCAATGGAGATGAAAAAGGAACCACTTTCATCATTTGAATATCCATTACATCCCTGTGAGACAGCGGCACAGGTGAAAATCAGTACACATTTAACGAAAAATCAGAAGGAGAGAGTGCAACAGGTTCTAGATGATCATACAGAGGGGTTAACGGACCGACCGGGGCATACAAACTTATTGGAATATGATATGAAACTGATAGACCCCACACCTGTCTGTATGAAAGCCTATTCGATTCCTTTTGCTAAGGAGAAAGCCTTGAAGGAAGAGATAGACTATTTGTTGAAGGAGGGAATAATTTCACACAGTGAATCTTCGTATAGTTCCAGTGTGGTACTCTTAAGGAAACCCTCTGGAGAACATAGACTCTGTATAGATTACAGGAGACTGAATGCTATCACAGAAGGTCAGGTGGATCCATTGCCGGATACAAATCAGTTGTTTGCCAGGCTAAATAAAGCTAAATATTTCTCAAAAGTGGATCTGAGTAAAGGATACTATCAGATTCCAGTAAAGCCTGAGGTTAGACCGTACCTAGCTTTTAGTACCTCAGAGGGACACTATGAGTTTAACAGATTGCCATTTGGATTGAAGAATGCGCCTAGTGTCTTCTCTAGAATGATGAGAAAATTGTTGGATCCTCTGAATAATCCATGCATCACAAATTTCATGGATGATATCCTTATAGCAACAGAAACATTTGAGGAACACATTGACTCTCTGAACATGCTGTTTAATCGACTTAGAGAAGCGAATTTAACAGCCCGACCAACCAAATGTTGCGTTGGATGTAAAGAATTAGAATTCTTGGGACACACAGTCCATCAGGGAAACATGACCCCTGACCCCAAGAATTTAGAGAAACTAAAGAAAGCCCCGAGACCACAAACCAAGAAAGACGTGAGATCCTTTGTCTCATTATGTGGTTTCTACCAAAAGTATATCAAAAACTTTAATTCCATATGTGCACCGTTAACTGATTTGACACGCAAAGGAAATCCAGATCGAATTACATGGACAGCACAATGTGAATTGGCATACCAGGAATTGAAGGAAAAGCTCACAAGCAAACCTATTTTGAAATTACCTGACTTAAGTCAAGAATTCATTGTGAGAACGGATGCAAGTAATATCGGGTTAGGCGCGACCCTGTTACAGAAATCAGATGCACTGAATGGGGAATTAACCCCAGTGGCATATGCTAGCAGAAAGTTGAATAAAGCTGAAACCAATTACTCAACTAGCGAAAAAGAATGTCTTGCAGTAATATGGGCAATCAAGAAATTCAATATTTATCTGTATGGGAAGGCATTTAAGTTGCAAACGGATCACAAACCCTTGTCGTTTCTAGCGCAGGCTAGGCATGAAAATTCGAGGTTACTCAGATGGTCCTTACTTTTGCAGCCATTCCAATTCAGCATAGAGTATATTTCTGGAAAAACTAACCTGGGAGCGGATTTTCTAAGCCGCCATCCGTGTGATGAAAATCACCGTAAGCCCCAGGAATAATATTAAATTTCTCTATGTGTATATAGAATTATAGACTGACATATAACGTCTGTTTTAAGTGGGGAGAATTTGTCGTGAAACATTCTAAATCCACATATATAAATTAAAAAGTAAATGTAAAGCCTAACGAATTAATTCAATAAAAGGAAAGAAGAATGGTAAAAGAACAGTGCGGTCACAATAGCGTACGCCTGTGTTATAGAACCTTATACTAGTTAAACAAGAATATCCTTTTTCTACTTCGTCTGCATAATTGTAACGCCTTCACGTTTGCTAGTAAAGCCTACTGCATAAAATACACGCGTTTCAAAAAAATAAAACTGGTACTGTGTTTCTTAGAAAACCTTGAGATAAACACACTGCGTAATGACCTAGATTTAATATTCCATTAATGTCATTTTATGCACTAAGTAAAAGAAAAGACAGACGAGCTTAGAAGAGAGAGAGAGAGAGAGAGAGAGAGAGAGAGAGAGAGAGAGAGAGAGAGAGAGAGTGTACGGAGGAACGCATTCAATACTACCACGTTCGTCTCGCGATGAAAAAGTGAACGCGAAAGGCATGAAGCACTAATTTTTTTCAAATAAACAGTAATAAAAAAAAAACACTACCAATACACGGTTAGGTTTTGAAAACATGTTTAATGCTTATTAGGAAACATGACACAATACTGTTTTACGTCTGAAATCCTGACATTAGCCTGACAGTACAGAAGACACCCCATAGTATGGAAGTGAGGACGAGGTGGTAACAGCACGACTATCCTAGAAGAAAATACATATTTTGAACGAAGCCACTTAGCTCCATTAAACTTATATATTTGGGTGCCTTAGGTCTTGCTGACAAAGAATATGTTAGGTGTTAAGCAAATAGTCTAATAATTAACAAATTATAGCCAAAATATTATAGTGGTGTTGTCTGACAACACAGGATCATATTTGCTCATAATGGCGTGTTTGGACACTGCTTTAGAGGAAATTAGGCCACCACGTTAAATCCGATTTGATTGGCTAGAATAATATGTAAGGCGAAACATGATTAGTCGATGGCAAATACTATTTTTGGTTGTTAATGGCAACGATAGGAAGGGTACTTTTTTTTCAAAAGCTTTTGTAAACATGGTCTCATTGGCTAGACCATTTAATATAGTCAATTAGGAGCGTCAGTTCAGTGCCACTTTTTGAAAATCCAATTTGTAAAAGCAAGTGCGTTGAGATCCAGCTCATATTTTTCTAATAAAAGCCTGGGACAGAGGCAGATCGGAATTGTGCCATAACTCATCGCCAGTCAACGTATTTGTTTAATATTTCCGTGAATTGTGGTAAGCTAGACATATTTGATATCTTTTAGATGAAAATTGAATGTGAATTGATAAATTTATGTCTGTATGTGTGTGGTTCAGTAACAAACATGAGGCAAAGCCTAGATATTGCTCTATCATGAGAAAAACTTGTCGGAGAGGAGTATAACTGCATGGGATTGCCAAATAGTACTATGACACCTATCTTATTGAATAGAAGGAATTAATGCTGGAATTGCAGAGGCGTTGTAACCATTAGGGAGAGGAATACTGGTGTATGTTGTTACATGAGAAGCTAACAGTTGGCCTACCGCGCTGAACTCGGTGTTTGTTATGTATTGTGCTTCAGTGTGGAAATAGATTATAAATTAGTTCTGAAGTAGGAGGTACAACCTTCTTGTTTCAGGGACCGTGGTACTAAAGTATTAAAGCAGCACCTGGTCTGAGTTTTGCTGAATCCAGAGGCTGATAGCATACTCCTTGGTCAAGATATCGACCAGTGTTGTTTCTCAAGAAAACTGTGAAGCAAGCGAGCATAGGAGACTGTTTCCTGCCGCCCACACAGAAGTTAAGATTACGTTGGCCAGAGCAGCTCAATCTTGTGTATACCCCCCCTCTAAAAGTGACTTTACCTTAAATCAAGAGGGACATTTATTTGTTTCAAATAAAAAGAAACTGTGAACCTTTCCAATATTATTTCCACCAGAAACAAACACTTGAAGTCATGATGACAAACAACAACATAGCTTGAATAGCCAGTATTACCTCATAGTACTACATCACTACTTACACACATATTGTAATAATAATATATGTCAATACAAAGATCCTATCTATAAATTGTGTACATACAACTTGTGATTACATTTGATTGTGATTCCTGGTTCACTTTGTAGTTGAATCAGGATATCTATTATTGACAGGAATTAATACATATTTTTAAAAGTTACACTTGACTTATTAAGATAGTCTTATAGAGTGTTCTATGTATGTGAGTGTCACAGTGTTGTAAAGTATTGTGGATTAAATTAAATTGTTTATCTGTCTGTTGGTTGTTGTGAACATACACTTCATCACTATCATAACCCTAGACATTCAACGTAGTCATCACAATATTCCAGAATAAGTCTGACTGAGGTATAAATGTGGTAGCAAAGTAAGGTCATCTGTAATACACCACACTTATTAGATACAGATACCTTCACAGCTGATCTCAGTCAGTACACTAAGTCCCCTATAAATATTTATATCATCCCACTTTACCACATATATTGGGGTCCTGTCCGGGATTTTGAATCTTCTCCTATTATATATATTGGGGGTAATTCACTTCAGGGAATAATAAAAATTTAAAAGGTATCCTTGGGTGAAAATAAATAAGGTTGAGCTCTCAGTGCTTGTGGTTGTCCTTAGATAATTAGTAAAGATTGACTTGTTTAGGTTAGACATTGTATAAATTTGCCTGTTAGACAATGGCCGACCTGGCAAAATTTCGATCTGCTGCTATGCAGGCTGCAAAAGAGTTAGGAATGGACGGGCAAGTTATGATTGCTTATGTCACTACTGAATGTGACAAATATATTGAACGTGAAGAAAGAAAATTTGAAGCCGAAAGAAAATTAGAATCGGAAAGATTAGAAAAAGAAGCTGAAAGAAAGTTAGAGGCTGAAAAAGAAATTAAGAGGTTGCAGATTGAGGCTGACAAAGAGGCTAGGGCATTGGAGGCTGAGGCTAAGAAGTTACAATTGGAGGCAGAAGAAAAAAGATTGACTGCCGAAAGGGAAGAAAAAGCGATTGGCTGCCGAAAGGGAAGCAGAAGGAAAAAGATTGACTGCAGAAAGGGAAGCAGAAGAAAAAGCAGAGCTGCACAGAGGGAAGCAGAAAAGGAGGAGAAGAGATTACAAAGGGAACACGAGTTACGACTAAGGGAGTTGGAATTTCAAGGCCATGCTCCTGAAAATGGTGCCAGTCCCTTTACCTCTGATGCCTCTGCTAGTCAGGGAGCCTCAACCTCAGCTATGAACTTTCATTTAGATCATTTTGTTGAGAGAGAAGATGATATCGAGAGCTATCTAAATAGATATGAACTATTAGCTACCACGTATGGGTTAGAGAGAGAAAGGTGGAGCTTAAAGTTATCTCAAGGGCTTCGTGGTACGGCTTATGAAGTTTTTGCCAAAATGAGCAGAGATGATCAAGAAAATTATGACATGCTAAAGCAGGCTCTTTTGTTAAGATATGAAAAGAATGGTGAATTTTATAGAAAAAAATTTAGGAATGCTAAACTACTGTCAGGTGAAACCTATCACCAGTTCTCTGCACGGTTAGAGACATACTTGGAGAAATGGACTTCTCTGGGGAAAACCCAAGATCTTAAGGAAATGATCCTTATAGAACAACTAAGAGAGTCCATGGCTCCAGACCTGAGAAAGTTTCTCATGGAACAAGGTGCAGAGAGGCTGGGTGAGTTACTAAATGTCGCTGAAAGGTATCAGGCAGCTCAAGCAGAGGTAACAAGTAATAAAAAGAAACAGGTAGATAATTTTAAGGCACCACAGAACTTTAATAAATTTGATCCTAGAGATCAGAACAAAGGTAAGCACCAGTTTGATAGGCCACGGTATGACAATAAAAATAAAACCCCACAATTCGATGAAAGGAAATTTGATGAAAGAAAATCTTTCAACCAAGGAAGGAGGTGGTGTAAGAATTGTCGGATGGACAATCATGATACTGACCGTTGCAGAAGGAACCCTATAGTAATGGCCACCCTTCAGGTCAGGTCGACCTCAAGAAAGGAGGAGGATATTATGTTAAATACCACTCCAGAAGAGATGAGGAAGGCGCAGGCTGGGGATAAGACCCTCAAGCCTTGTTTTAGGAAATTGTCCAATGGTCACACACCTCCAGGAAAAGGAGACTTCTATATGAAGAACCACCTGATATACCGGAAGACTGGAACTAGATCCAAAGGTCAGGGACAGCTGGTACTTCCAAAAAGGTATAGGACAGACTTAATAAGGAGCTTACATGTGAAACAAGATGGGGACCATGAGAAAATAGGTACCATCATTCAAAAGGTAGCTCAGAATTATTATTGGCCCAAGGCAAGGTGGGACATTGAAAATTTTGTAGAGAGATGTGGCATAGCACATGAGGGAACACCCACAAGTGGGAACAGTGATCAGGACCTAGACACGCCACGGGGCAAACGTAGGCCTGACACTGAAAAGAAAAATAAATTTAATAAAGTGGACCAAGTGGAATGGGAAGCCCCTTTTCACGGACAATCTTCAATTGACTGTTTTACAATGGCCACGATGCAGAGAGTGCAAAAAGATGTCTTACCCCAGAATAAGCCGAAAATCCCTCGATCGGACTTATATAAACTGGAGGAAGAAGATGTAGAGAGGAAATCTCTCATCAAGAATTCTAAGTGGGGAGAAAGCCCCAAGAAAAAAATGGTGGTAGCGGTCGTTTTGAGTGCAAAGGATGATTCTGGGAAGTCCATAAAAACTCTGTTAAGAACATCACTACAGAGGTCCTCTTCAATAGTGAATGAGAGACCCTACCGGTGCATGGAAACTTGCCAAAAATAGGACAAGCCAGGAAAAAAAAGCTAAAGACAGAGATTTGGCTGTGGGAGAGAAGGTACTGCTTCTTCTACCCGGTAGTCAGAATAAGTTACAAATTGGATGGCAAGGTCCATATACAGTTCTAGAGAAGGTGTCTAGAACCAATTATAAGATAGATAAGAAGGGGAAAGAAAAAATCTATCATGTGAATCTCCTGAAGAAATATTTGGAAAGAGAAAATCAGGAAGAGACACACTTGTTGACCTTGTCCATTGCAATGGAGATGAAAAAGGAACCACTTTCATCATTTGAATATCCATTACATCCCTGTGAGACAGCGGCACAGGTGAAAATCAGTACACATTTAACGAAAAATCAGAAGGAGAGAGTGCAACAGGTTCTAGATGATCATACAGAGGTGTTAACGGACCGACCGGGGCATACAAACTTATTGGAATATGATATGAAACTGATAGACCCCACACCTGTCTGTATGAAAGCCTATTCGATTCCTTTTGCTAAGGAGAAAGCCTTGAAGGAAGAGATAGACTATTTGTTGAAGGAGGGAATAATTTCACACAGTGAATCTTCGTATAGTTCCAGTGTGGTACTCTTAAGGAAACCCTCTGGAGAACATAGACTCTGTATAGATTACAGGAGACTGAATGCTATCACAGAAGGTCAGGTGGATCCATTGCCGGATACAAATCAGTTGTTTGCCAGGCTAAATAAAGCTAAATATTTCTCAAAAGTGGATCTGAGTAAAGGATACTATCAGATTCCAGTAAAGCCTGAGGTTAGACCGTACCTAGCTTTTAGTACCTCAGAGGGACACTATGAGTTTAACAGATTGCCATTTGGATTGAAGAATGCGCCTAGTGTCTTCTCTAGAATGATGAGAAAATTGTTGGATCCTCTGAATAATCCATGCATCACAAATTTCATGGATGATATCCTTATAGCAACAGAAACATTTGAGGAACACATTGACTCTCTGAACATGCTGTTTAATCGACTTAGAGAAGCGAATTTAACAGCCCGACCAACCAAATGTTGCGTTGGATGTAAAGAATTAGAATTCTTGGGACACACAGTCCATCAGGGAAACATGACCCCTGACCCCAAGAATTTAGAGAAACTAAAGAAAGCCCCGAGACCACAAACCAAGAAAGACGTGAGATCCTTTGTCTCATTATGTGGTTTCTACCAAAAGTATATCAAAAACTTTAATTCCATATGTGCACCGTTAACTGATTTGACACGCAAAGGAAATCCAGATCGAATTACCTGGACAGCCCAGTGTGAATTGGCATACCAGGAATTGAAGGAAAAGCTCACAAGCAAACCTATTTTGAAATTACCTGACTTAAGTCAAGAATTCATTGTGAGAACGGATGCAAGTAATATCGGGTTAGGCGCGACCCTGTTACAGAAATCAGATGCACTGATGGGGAATTAACCCCAGTGGCATATGCTAGCAGAAAGTTGAATAAAGCTGAAACCAATTACTCAACTAGCGAAAAAGAATGTCTTGCAGTAATATGGGCGATCAAGAAATTCAATATTTATCTGTATGGGAAGGCATTTAAGTTGCAAACGGATCACAAACCCTTGTCGTTTCTAGCGCAGGCTAGGCATGAAAATTCGAGGTTACTCAGATGGTCCTTACTTTTGCAGCCATTCCAATTCAGCATAGAGTATATTTCTGGAAAAACTAACCTGGGAGCGGATTTTCTAAGCCGCCATCCGTGTGATGAAAATCACCGTAAGCCCCAGGAATAATATTAAATTTCTCTATGTGTATATAGAATTATAGACTGACATATAACGTCTGTTTTAAGTGGGGAGAATTTGTCGTGAAACATTCTAAATCCACATATTTAAATTAAAAAGTAAATGTAAAGCCTAACGAATTAATTCAATAAAAGGAAAAAAAGAATGGTAAAAGGACAGTGCGGTCACAATAGCGTACGCCTGTATTATAGAACGTCATGCTAGTTAAACAAGAAAAAACCCCTTTTTATGCTCCGTCTGCATAATTGTAACGCTTTCACGTTTACTAGTAAAGCCTACTGCATCAACTACACGCGTTTCAAAAAAAAAAAAATAAAACTGGTACTGTGTTTCTTAGAAAACCTTGAGATAAACACACTGCGTAATGACCTAGATTTAATATTCCATTAATGTCATTTATGCACTACGTAAAAGAAAAGACAGACGAGCTTAGAAGAGAGAGAGAGAGAGATGTACGGAGGAACGCATTCAATACTACCACGTTCGTCTCGCGATGAAAAAGTGAAAGCGAAAGGCATGAAGCACTAATTTTTTTTCAAATAAACAGTAATAAAAAAAAAAAAACTACCAATACACGGTTAGGTTTTGAAAACATGTTTAATGCTTATTAGGAAACATGACATTCTACTGATTTATGTCTAAGCTCCTGACATTAGTCTGACAGTACAGAAGACACCCCATAGTATGGAAGTGAGGAGGTGGTAACAGCACGACTATCCTAGAAGAAAATACATATTTTGAACGAAGCCACTTAGCTCCATTAAACTTATATATTTGGGTGCCTTAGGTCTTGCTGACAAAGAATATGTTAGGTGTTAAGCAAATAGTCTAATAATTAACAAATTATAGCCAAAATATTATAGTGGTGTTGTCTGACAACACAGGATTATATTTGCTCATAATGGCGTGTTTGGACACTGCTTTAGAGGAAATTAGGCCACCACGTTAAATCCGATTTGATTGGCTAGAATAATATGTAAGGCGAAACATGATTAGTCGATGGCAAATACTATTTTTGGTTGTTAATGGCAACGATAGGAAGGGTACTTTTTTTCAAAAGCTTTTGTAAACATGGTCTCATTGGCTAGACCATTTAATATAGTCAATTAGGAGCGTCAGTTCAGTGCCACTTTTTGAAAATCCAATTTGTAAAAGCAAGTGCGTTGAGATCCAGCTCATATTTTTCTAATAAAAGCCTGGGACAGAGGCAGATCGGAATTGTGCCATAACTCATCGCCAGTCAACGTATTTGTTTAATATTTCCGTGAATTGTGGTAAGCTAGACATATTTGATATCTTTTAGATGAAAATTGAATGTGAATTGATAAATTTATGTCTGTATGTGTGTGGTTCAGTAACAAACATGAGGCAAAGCCTAGATATTGCTCTATCATGAGAAAAACTTGTCGGAGAGGAGTATAACTGCATGGGATTGCCAAATAGTACTATGACACCTATCTTATTGAATAGAAGGAATTAATGCTGGAATTGCAGAGGCGTTGTAACCATTAGGGAGAGGAATACTGGTGTATACTGTTACATGAGAAGCTAACAGTTGGCCTACCGCGCTGAACTCGGTGTTTGTTATGTATTGTGCTTCAGTGTGGAAATAGATTATAAATTAGTTCTGAAGTAGGAGGTACAACCTTCTTGTTTCAGGGACCGTGGTACTAAAGTATTAAAGCAGCACCTGGTCTGAGTTTTGCTGAATCCAGAGGCTGATAGCATACTCCTTGGTCAAGATATCGACCAGTGTTGTTTCTCAAGAAAACTGTGAAGCAAGCGAGCATAGGAGACTGTTTCCTGCCGCCCACACAGAAGTTAAGATTACGTTGGCCAGAGCAGCTCAATCTTGTGTATACCCCCCTCTAAAAGTGACTTTACCTTAAATCAAGAGGGACATTTATTTGTTTCAAATAAAAAGAAACTGTGAACCTTTCCAATATTATTTCCACCAGATACAAACACTTGAAGTCATGATGACAAACAACCACCTAGCTTGAATAGCCAGTATTACCTCATAGTACTACATCACTACTTACACACATATTGTAATAATAATAATATATGTAAATACAAAGATCCTATCTATAAATTGTGTACATAAAACTTGTGATTTCATTTGATTGTGATTCCTGGTTCACTTTGTAGTTGAATCAGGATATCTATTATTGACAGGAATTAATACATATTTTTAAAAGTTACACTTGACTTATTAAGATAGTCTTATAGAGTGTTCTATGTATGTGAGTGTCACAGTGTTGTAAAGTATTGTGGATTAAATTAAATTGTTTATCTGTCTGTTGGTTGTTGTGAACATACACTTCATCACTATCATAACCCTAGACATTCAACGTAGTCATCACAATATCCCAGAATAAGTCTGACTGAGGTATAAATGTGGTAGCAAAGTAAGGTCATCTGTAATACACCACACTTATTAGATACAGATACCTTCACAGCTGATCTCAGTCAGTACACTAAGTCCCCTATAAATATTTATATCATCCCACTTTACCACACTATACTTGTCTATTGCTGAGTCTGTCCTGTTAGCTTATGGATTAATCCTAGTTGCAGTTCCATCATTTAGTATTAGCAGGTCATTGTTTTCTATAAAGTCAAGTAGGCGCTTTCCTGCATTGTCTGCATGTTGTCCACCCCAAGCATAATGATGGGAATTAAAATCGCTTACTATGACTGTTTTGGGGCCTAGTCTGGTGCTTATGGCGAATATTTCTTCATCTTTAATTGTACAATTTTTAGCGTATACATTTAAGATTGTTATATTGTTTGGTTCAGCTGCTATAGTGACCTGGATCTCTTCTATGTTGGCTGTATCAAATACTTCCCAGTCTATAATTTTAAATGTTTCGTTCACTAAGACTGCGACACCCCCTCCTCTACCTTCTTTCCTATCGTGCCTGAGTATCTTAAAGCCCTTAACTCGACAGTAGAGTGAGGTACCTATTAATATCTAGGTAGGCTGGAGCGTGACGCTACCAGGTTTCGAACCTGGAACTCGGTAACTGCCGCGAGGGCCAAGCACTCTAACCGCTGCATGCGCTAACATGCGATCAAACAATGGCTACTCAGCATTCACACGGACAACGTCTAACAATAAATATAAAATAAATTACAGAACATTTAGCACTTAACACTGGTCCTAGGCTACTCCTAGAGGAATCCCTTACAAATGTACACAATCCCTCGTCCACAAGTCAGTTAACCACGCTATCGGCCGGCAAGGTTAGAAGAGTGGGATGACTGAAAGAGTTAGATCGTGTGACACAGGACTGTCGGAGAGTAGTCCAACAATAGGTCCATTAGACTAGAGGGGTCAATGTATAACGATGTAGCGTGGATGTGTTACGGATGAACGGTGTGTAAATATGAAAAGAAGCGGCGATGTGCTTCGTGCACTAATGCGAAGTCTAGAGGAAAACTCAAGACATTTTGGAATTTCTCTGGACTGTTTTGCAACAATGAGAATCTGTTTCTAATTAATTAATTTTATTTTATTTTAAGATAACACAATTTTGAATTTTCTGTAAATCATTGGTTTATTGTTTGTTTTTATTTATAAAAATAGCCTAGTAATTATTTATCATTTGTTGTTTTATATTCTATTTAAACATCGACGATTCTAATTTCCGATTTACTGTAGTATGACTCTTTCGATACATTTCTATATTCAATAAACAACGAGTAGGCCTCTATAATAAATTTGTACACGCAGGAGGGCCGGTTTAAAAAAAAAAAAAGTTACAGACGTTCATAAATGAGTGCTTGCGTAAAACATATGGAGTAAAGTTGTATGACAAGGTCAGCGTTACCACTCTGAATTTGGAAAAAAAAAACCTAGATATCGGCGACTTGGGCTATTTTTAGCGATTTGTGGGCTACTTTGGTCGATTTTAGGGCTATTTTGACCGATTTGGGGCGAAATGTAGGTGTCGTTCTACAACTAATGAAGGAAAATGACACCCAGACGGGACAACAAAAAAAGAAAAAACAGATCTAAGTGAATCCACCTAGAAGTGGCAACGCTGGACAAGATAACTTACGCGGAACTGATGACAAGAATCAAACAAAGTGCCACTGGGACAAGAAATGAAAAGAAGATGCTGGAGATAGATAGGACAGACAAAGGAGTTCTTGTCCTGAAATCTCCAGCGTAAGAGAGGTAGAGGGACACCACAGAACACATAGTGAAGAGAACTGGAAACAGAAACGAAATAAAGGAAGACATTGAAAGACCCTGAGCTGACAGCACAAGACAAGAAGACCTGGCTTCTGACAGCACGAGACAGGAAGGCCTGACAGCTGACAGCACGAGACAGGAAGACCCGGCAGTGACAGCACAAGACAGGAAGACCTGGCAGCTGACAGCACAAGACAGGAAGACCTGGCTTCTGACAGCACGAGACAGGAAGGCCTGACAGCTGACAGCACGAGACAGGAAGACCCGGCAGTGACAGCACAAGACAGGAAGACCTGGCAGCTGACAGCACAAGACAGGAAGACCTGGCTTCTGACAGCACGAGACAGGAAGGCCTGACAGCTGACAGCACGAGACAGGAAGACCCGGCAGTGACAGCACAAGACAGGAAGACCTGGCAGCTGACAGCACAAGACAGGAATACCTGGCAGCTGACAGCACGAGACAGGAAGACCTGGCAGCTGACAGCACGAGACAGGAAGACTTGGCAGCTGACAGCACGAGACAGGAAGACTTGGCAGCTGACAGCACGAGACAGTAAGACCTAGCAGCTGACAGCACGAGACAGGAAGATTTGGCAGCTGACAGCACAAGACTGGAAGACATGGCAGCTGACAGCACGAGACAGTAAGACCTGGCAGCTGACAGCACGAGACAGGAAGATTTGGCAGCTGACAGCACGAGACAGGAAGACTTGGTGCTGACAGCACGAGACAGGAAGACTTGGCAGCTGACAACACGAGACAGGAAGACTTGGCAGCTGACAGCACGAGACAGGAAGACTCGGCAGCTGACAGCACGAGACAGGAAGACTTGGCACACGTTTGTTGAAGGCTATGCTCACTGGGGAGCTGAAGGGTGGTGATGATGATGAGGGCGAACATCTTTTTCACAATGATGATTATGATGATGATGACAAACACCTGTATCACACTGATGAGGAGGGTGAACACCTGTTTCACAACGATGATTATGATCATGACGAACACCTGTTTCACAATGATGCTTATGATGATGATCATGACGAACACATGTTTCATGATGATGATTATGACGAACAACTATTTCACAATGATGATTATGATAATGATTATGACGAACAACTATTTCACAACGATGATTATGATGATGACGAACACCTGTCTCACAATGATGATTTTGATGATGATGACGAACACCTGTTTCACAATGATGAATCTGATGATGATGACGAACACCTGTTTCACAATGATGATTTTGATGATGAACACCTGTCTCACAATGATGATTTTGATGATGATGATGAACACCTGTTTCACAATGATTATTATGATAATGATGACGGACACCTGTTTCACACAGTAATGTGCGCAGTAAAATATTCACGGCATACTGTTTTAAGGGGAGGTTTAACCCCCAAAAATGAAGAATTTCATTGAAAATATCAAATTTTAGATATATATTGCACTGGAAAGGACATTCATTTGCCCACATTTCTGTATGTTTATTTTCACTAAAACCTTTGTGGATGATTTTATATAAAAGTTTAAAGTATGTCAGTTGTTTATTTTTACCTAATTATATATACAATATATACAAATTGGTATATCTTCGCTTCTAATGCATGGATTTTAATTGTATGTATTCATTTCCCTGAAGCAAACAGAATTAAAGTTTTTCAAACATAGTTTCATGTGTAAAAATAATTTTGACTGGCTAATTTTAATTAACCATGGGGTCCTTTAATGGGTCGTCCAAATAATAACGTGGCTGGAGGTATTCCAGTAGAGTGGTAGGGTACCTCCTTATACGCAAATAAAGCTGCAGGTAAGAACGAATCACAGGATTCTGGTTTCTCCTGTGCGAGCTTCCGTAAAATTGTAAGTAGAATCCCGTTATATCTTTCCACTTGTCTATTGGTTTGTGGATGATAAAATATGCGGACGAGTATATTTTTTAAAATACCAAACACTTCCTCCATCAGTTTCCTTCTGAACTGTGAACCATTGTCAGTTAATATCTGATAAGGGTATCCTAATCTTGTGATTATTGAGACCAAAGCCTCTCCTACATGTACTGAGTCTGCTGATGGTAGAGCAATCGCTTCCCCCCACATAGTACATGTCTACCAGAGAAAGGATGTATTTTTTCTGAAACTGACGAAAAGCGCATACAGTCTGCTAAAATGAAGAATTTAATGAAATGTAAGCTGCGAAGTATGACACAGCCCATGGAATCAATAAAGGAAAATACCAGAGATGATTCCTACATAGCAGGGGGATACTGAGATGAGTAAAGTTTGTGTAAAAGTGTAATTCCACCCTTTTTTCTTAATTTTCTCAAAACCTAATTTTTCACACTAATGTGGGGACGTTGCCCATGATTTTTCAAAAACTATTAGTGATACAGCAGTAAATTTTGGGTCACATGCTGTACACGCAGTGCTCATAAAAATAAACTAAAATAAAGGATATATGTTAACACACTACAAAATTGTTAAGAAATAGCTAAGGTACCCCCCTTAAAAATTGCAACTATTTTTCGATTGGTAGGTTAAAATCCAAAAAAACTCAGATATCAAAGCAATCAAAATTATTTTAGTAAAAAATCATTATCATATATTAATAAATGAAACAGCCAAATTTCATAACTCAAGTTGTACTCACATTTGAGATATCTTGGGCAACAAAATACCCAAAAAAGCTAAAATCTGCCTTTTTTTCCACTGTTTTTCCGCCATAGACTGCAAGTTTTTAATATATACCTCAATGTTTTGTATTTTTTCAGTCATTTTGCTTGTATAAATGACCAGATATAGCTATTAACTTATAATTCTGTGTTTTTCATTTTGGGGGTTTAACCTCCCCTTAAGCCGTGTGACCCGTGCAGTTCTAGTGTGTTCCTGCAGAATGCTGCCCAGACTAGTCGGTTAGCCGAGACAGCGTGTCAGGCACGCCAACGTGAAAACCTGATCATCAAGAATTAACAACCCCCCTGCACTACTGTACCCTCATACATGTAGTGCAAAGCAACAAATATGAGGTTGTGCTTGGGGCTGGCAACCTCATCATGTCAAACAAATGGCCACAGAAACCACGCATGCAAGAACATGTGAATGCTTGGTGCAGTCTTCCTGTAAGGGGATCAGCTGTGGTGGTGGTTTCATGCTCTGTAAGAAGGGCAATGGAACATGATGACGACTCCAGTAAATCATCAGCATCATCATTTCCTTTTGCTCCTTACGATTAGTCTTGAATTCTTTCCAACTGATGTTCATGAGTTTTCTAAGACATTTGTTCTCGAATGTATTCAGCTTGTTCTCCAATGATTTTGTTATTTTCCAACTCTCACAGCCGTATGTTAACACTGAATAACATTTGAATTAAACAGACGAAGCTTGGTATGTATATTCAATGATCGTAATTTCCAAATGTTAGATAATCTATTGAAGGCGCTAGCTGCCAAAGCAATTCTAGTATGGATTTCTCTTGTTGTGTCACCATCCTGAGTCATTTTACTGCCAACTCAAGATGATATCAAAGGTCTCGTTAGAAAAGTTCATAGCTTTAGTTTTAGAGGCATTTATTTGGAGACCAATTTTAACCGAGAGATGACACAAATTATGTTGTTACTACGCCTTTAATTTAATATAATCCGAATTAAGTGAAATTGGAAACAGACTGCACAAATTTGTGCCGAAGTATAAAATAAGAGATTTTTTTTTTATTCCAAACGGCCCAGTATTTCTTCAGTTGTTCCTTGCGACGGACGGACAAACCAGGTAAAATTTATAGCGCCTTATGCAATTTCCAATTCCAAACGCGCTCGAAAAAATTAAATTTAAAAAAAAAACACTTCCAAGGAACTAAATACACACGCGAGGATTACAACTGCAATCAGAGCTTAGAAGTGTAAGGGTTTCCGGGGTGTGAACTAACAAATTCAAATAATAAATCCCGGATAGAAGCGAACATAAATAGATACAGCACATTATGAACTCCACTGAGCCTCAAGCACCTATCTATTATTCCGCTCTGTTTAATTTTAACCAGATATATTCGGGGCTTGGGCCAATCCAGGTGAAAGAATAGCTCTCCACGGGAGAAAAGGTGTCGTAAAAGAAGAAGAACAAATAGCGAGGATTACCTGTCACTGCAATGATTTAGCATTACATAAAAACAAACTAATTTATGCGCATGTCGATAACGCACATACAGTTCAACCAATCTGAAACTAGTAAAAGTAAAAGTACTCCCATAGCAGATACTGCCGCAGGGGAAGTGAAGTGTCAGAGACTTCACTATACTAGATCTAGCATAGAGAGCTGTAGTGAACAGTTCCCTTCCTCGCTGCCTTTTCCTTCCCTAACTCAAGTGCAAAGTCAGGTGCCCATTTACAGCTGGGTAGACTGAAGCGTGTTGATACCCTGAATCGAACCCAGCACTCTGTCAATCGGACGCTCACGCTTTTTTAACCTGAAACTAATATATAAAAACGCGTAAACTTTACGCATGTTTTCGCAATTCCTCGCATAGTTGAGTTCAGATTAGTTACTTAAAACACATTATCCAACAGTTGAAACAAGTTCAAATTAAAAGAAAGACAGAACATAAAAGGTGACTAATATGAACTTGTACGCGGCGTCTGCTACCTCATCATGCAAAAAGGAGGCAGCAGAAGTCTTACTGGTGTTTTTGTTCCTCCTCGGAGACCCCGAGGAATTAATTACGCGGGGCAAAAATTACCAAAAGATCACTTAAAACTGCGGACAAAACAACGCAGAACTATAACTGAACGTGATATTAACGATGGCTGAGTTTATTTTTCAGGCACCTATAGTTAACAAAGATCGATGCTCAGCACGCACTGAATGTCTGGGGGGGGGGGGCGCTGTTACTACAATGCAGCAGACATATATCACACCTCGTGTGCTATGAGGAATCAAGACATCAGCTGATATCAAGCAAGCGGCACTCTGCCATGCAAAACTAAAAACCCCTGTCACGATCTTTTTTTCTGCAGTAAGAGCTACGTACAGCGCCGGATAATTCTAAGATAATCGATATTCTATATCTCAGCCAGGTAACAAACAATTGCATTTATAAATCAAAAGGAATTTAAATTATTTACTTCAGTTCACTTGTTCATATTTGCTGAATTTCTTCGTTTGGCTTGAAGTTTCTACAGGACGAACTAGCCAGCCCTATACCCAACATTCCATAATCGCCTTTTACGACACGCCTAGTATGTTACAGCGCTACTATTCCTTGCTTCCCTTTCAGACCTCGGTAACAGACGAGTGTCGGTGGAGCTGGAGATGGGAGAGGTACGGTGGCGATGGATGAGACCCCGTTGTGGAAACCTGCTGGTGGTGTTAAGGGCGGTCCTTGTTTTGGCTTCCTTGGGGGCGAGATAGATGGAGGGAGACCAAAGGATACATATAGGGGGAGGGGAGAGAAGGAAGACATGGGTGGATCTTAGGCGGATGACATGGAATGAATGTGTTGAAGGCCTATATTCCTCGACGATAATTACATTATTCTATACTACCACTTTGAGAATAATAGTTGAACAAAGTCTGGAATGGAATTCATCACTATACATCGGATTTGTGGACTACGAAAAGGCATTTGATAGTGTAGTCAGAGAATCACTTTGGAAATTGATAAGGCATTATGGAGTTCCCCTGAAGATCATTAATTTAATAAAGAAAACATATGAAGACATGACATGCAGAGTTCTTCATGAAGGACAGCTTACAGAACCATTTGGGATAAGAACAGGAGTGCGACAGGGATGCCTCTTGTCTCCATTTCTTTTCTTATTAGCAATAGACTGGGTTATGAGAACATCAACAACACACAACAGAAATGGAATCCAGTGGACTCTGACTAAGCAGTTGGATGATCTGGATTTTGCTGATGACTTGGCTCTTCTGTCCCATAACCGTAATCAGATGCAGGACAAATTGAAAACCCTCGATGAGAGGTCACAGCAATTGGGTCTGAAAATACACAGGGAAAAGACAAAGATAATGAGAATAAATGCAGGTAATGAAAACAGGGTTGAACTTGAAGAAGCACCAATACAAGATGTAGAATCGTACACATATCTTGGCAGCAATATAGACAAAGTTGGAGGGACAGACAGTGATATCAAAATAAGAATACAAAAAGCAAGAGGAGCTTTCATTGCATTGGGAAATATATGGAGATCAAGAGAAATCGGATCCAACACGAAAATAAGAATCTTCAACTCAAATGTGAAGTCAGTCCTATTGTATGGCTCTGAGACATGGAGAACAACAAGGACAACAACCAAAAAGCTACAGACTTTCATAAATGGGTGCTTGCGTAGAATAGAGGGATTAAAATGGTATGACAAGGTTACCAACGTGGAACTGATGACAAGAACCAGACAAGTGCCAGTGGAACAAGAGATGGGACCCAAAGATGCAGCAATAGTGAATGCAGTCAGCGACCCATAGCTTGACTGCTTGCATCAGGACCAGCGAACCAGAGCTGGTCAAGACCGTACTCCACCTCCACGTGGTGGTCCTGGAAACAGTCTGCAGCAGTGCAGTCTGGCTGAGAGAGTACGGATCGAAATGGGAAGGCAAACCCGGTCCCTAAAAATGCCGTGCTGAAGTCGGATGTGTCGACCGAAAGGTGCAGATATCACAGCTACGGCGTAAACAGACACAACGCAACCACCGTCCTTTTCAGGGCGAACGAGGAAGAAGAAGAACAAGAGATGAGAAGAAGACGATGGCGATGGATAGGACACACACTGAGGAAACCTGTTGACAGCATTACAAGGCAGTCCTTGTTCTGGAACCCCCAGGGCAAGAAAGGCAGAGGTAGACCAAGAAGCACATGGAGAAGAGAGCTGGAAACAGAGATGAAAATGATAAGGAGAACGTGAAAGGAACTTGAGATGATGGCACATGACAGGAGGACTTGGCATGTGTTTGTTGAAGGCCTATGCTCCTTTGGGAGTGGAGGGTTATGAATGAATGAATACTACCACACTCCACTTACAGGATAATGTGATACAATGGTTTCCAACAACCCGGGGAGTAGCGTACCCTAGCGGATATCTCAAGAGGTACCAGGGGGTACCTCGAACTTTGCATTAAAATAATGGCGGATCTTCATAAGCTTTGGTTGTTAATACAATATTTATCTGCTAATTGCAAAATCATTTAGATTCTAAATGATACACGCAAATTTACAATATAGTTATTTATACAGTTATGACAATGAGTAAAGAAAGGGCAGTACAGGTTGTTTTTAATCCAAAAAGCACCCCGTTCTTGGCGTTATTTGTCTATAATAATTATTATAATCATAGGGGGTACCGGGCCAACCATCTAGGAACAGGGCCTACGAGAGGAACGAACGAACGAACGAACTTTATTTTCGAAGGGTTGAGAATTGGGCGCGCAGGCCCGTCAAACATTCTGCCCTTTCACTCTCATTAATCTTGCATACTATATCCTTTTATTCCCACGTATTACTTTAAGCATTAATTTAAAGGCACCAGTAGGGCTATTTGGCCAGGGCCTCACATCACTGGGAGCCGCGGTAGGGCAGTGGTAAGTGCACTGGCTTCCTAGCTCGGTGGTCCATGGTTCGATCCCCAGTTGAGGTGAGATCTTTTAGGCCGCAAACGGCTTCGGAGTCGACCCAGCCTCATGAATAAAGGTTAAGGCGGCCGGCGTGATGCTGACCACATCACCCCTAGCGTGCCGATGGTCATGAAAATATGGGCCTAACGCCATATTCCCAATATGTCTCAATGGGCGTGTAACGGGATCCTTTACCTCACCTCACTGGTGGTGGTTGGGGGGGGGGGGGCGCTCGCCTTAGCCAAGAATGCACGATATTCAATGTTTACTCCTCTTATCAAACAATGATAAGTCACTAAATGACGTAGTCAGGACAGCTTCTGAGCTCTCAGAAGGCCTGCCGGGAGGTATTTTGATCAAAAAGTTTGAGAACCACTGATGAAATAGATACTATTCCGTAAGAACTGCTTTTCGAGAAAATGGCTT
This sequence comes from Oreohelix idahoensis, assembly GCA_024509875.1. Taxonomy (NCBI): domain Eukaryota; kingdom Metazoa; phylum Mollusca; class Gastropoda; order Stylommatophora; family Oreohelicidae; genus Oreohelix; species Oreohelix idahoensis. Next base: position 52,997 of record JAMPIV010003186.1, read on the forward strand.
CACTACTAAATATACGCAGTAAGAACTTTTTTTTTCTGATATCCATAAATGCCCTCTTGTTTTCTTTCGGGACCTTTCAAACCGACAGTCTACGTGTTCATCGAAGTTAAAACAAATAAGGGGATCGATACATTGTGGCGACATTGCGTTGTCGCTGCTATGGTATGCTCAGGTGAGCTGAAAGCAATAAATACAGTAGTGATATGCGCAAATGAAAATACAATTTAAAACAAAAATAAGGCTCGGTCCGAAGTTTGAAAACGTGACGTCTCCCTTTCACGCAGTGTCGACTTTATACCACCAAGGCAGTTAACTAGTTTGAATGTCACATCAGCCAATTCAGTATTTAGTATTTAAAATACAAACCCGTTTAGACAATTACTAGCCTCAAATATATCTTGCACAGATGACACGTGGCAATAAAACAAAACTACAACAACACATCTCTCCCGTGCTGACTAGAATTAACCTCAAAAGTATCATGCACAGAGGGCGCAGGGCTATAAAACAATACACAATAGCAGGTCTGTTCCGTGCTGACTACAGCTTGTCACATGCATTATGCAATAAGGGCGCGACAGGCCCAAACTAAATTGTCTTTCCTTCCACTCTCACGTTTCTTGTATACTATATCCTTTCATTCCCACATAAGCAGACTGGAGTAACAAAAGTGTGATGGTAATATTAATTAATTAATTATGAGTGAGGCATGATGTGTACCTTACACTAACTCCTCCAACATCTTTGTGTGGTACGTAGTAATCCCACAGGTACAGCAAAGGCTCATACACATAAAATACATCGGGATGTGCCTGCGAACAGATGGGAGGTAATTATATAGATTATACTGTCTGACAGACAAACATTGGCAGACAGATATAGAATATATAGGTAAACAGGCAGACGGTCAGTCAGTCAGATATTTAGTTAGTTTAGTCGGTTGATTGATTAATTAGGGAGTTAGTTGTTTAGTTTAGTTTCAGCTTAGTTTAGGTTAGTTGACTAGTCAGATATTTAGGGTGAATTCCGGGCTTAGATCACTAGGTGAGAACCTCGAAGCGATGCATCATTAGTTTATTGCGAGTTGACAGGCCAACGCTCAGGCATCCAGTAGTCACAGCAGTGATGTTACGAAAAGCCATACAGCTTTCATTGCACTGAGACATATAAGGGAATCAAACGAAATCAAGCCAACACAAAAATCAAACTCTTCAACTGAAATGTCAATTCAATCCTATGTTATGTCTCTGAACCATGGAAGACACACAAATAAAAATTACAACCAAGTTACGGACCTTCATAAATGTGTGCTTTAGTAAAACAGAAGGATGACATGACATGACATGACCTTATCAACAATGTGGAACGGTTGACTAGAACCAGAAAAATTATAGTGATTAAATTCTACAACTCTGGAACCATGCTGTCAATCCTCAGACACCCTTCTTCTAGAATCTAGACCAGTGTCGTACCGATAGGTTTTAGAGTTATTTTAGGTCCCGTCTGAGTAGAGTAGATGGTGATAAGTACGTGAGAAATAAAGGTGTGAGAAATAGATTTCACGGGTGAATAGCTTAAGGAGAAGATATGTCTCTGGAATGAGTAAGTTTCTCTAGTCCAGCCTATCTATACGACTATAATTTAGTATAAGACAACCTTGCCCTTCTCATATATAAATATAAGTTTACTACACACACACACAGCTATGTGACAACAAGACAGACAAACGTGAAAAACTACGGTTAATTGGGTATGGGTCTGACCAACACACAAAGTTAAGTTTCTTTTGTTGTTTATTATCATTAAACTTGACAACACCAATTATCTAAAGAAAAATCAAATAAAATCAGATTTACATACATATGAAATAGCAGAATAAATGTGCCCTCCCCCTCTTGAGAAAAGAACCCAAAAAAGTTAATAACCCAAAGGTTAGCACTGTTACAGAATAGACAGTAAAGAAAAACAAAGTTCCTACTAAATGCTACTCAGTAAAGTAAAACAATTTTAAGCAAAAATCCAGGGTTGGTACAATCCCTGTAACAAAGAAAAATATTCACTCTCTCTCTGTCTTACAGTGGCCCACTCAATCACGCTTACCTACTCTGGGTGATATCTATTGGAATTACAATGGTTCCTGAATATACAAAATGCCAGTTGTATTTCCCAAATTGGCCCCAGTCCATCCTCTAACAAATAAGATTAACGAGGTGGACGCCAAATTTGGTGTTTTATTTTTGGATGAACAAATGTCACTTCGAATAGTTAGTGTAGAAACCAAGATCTTGAGGTTCACAGTAAACAGAAGAAAATACTTCCAGTATTGGGAAACCTCTGGTTGCTAAAACTGTTACAATTGATAAATGATCGTAATCCTATCGGCTGGCTCTATGGTGAGTGCCGATTCTGAAAAAGCGTAAATTCTGGATGATACACTTGAATACGACTGTCAGTCGTCAGATAATGTTATTATTTCTGCACAACCCCAGTGGGCTGATAAAACTGAAAAATTATTGCTGGGTTTTGTAAGTCCAGTTAACTTTACAAGTTAAAATGTTTCTCGTTTATCGTTGGCTCGCAAATGAAATTAGTGACGCACAAGTCAAGAAAAAGACAACATTAACCCATCAGTAAATGAAGAAAAAAAAAACCGCTGGCCGCTCTTGTGATCAGGTCTGCTAGGAATAAAGAAACATTATGGGAAAATGCTACTATCCTATATAGCTACATATATGCACACGGACGGGGACAAGACGAGCTCTTATCCACTCCGTCATTCCTGATTAAATTTAAAAGGCACACGGTGACTTCCTTTACGCTTAAACTATCGCATGTCGCCAACGCTGAGATTTCAGGTCGGATGAAGGTATGCAACCCTCCCCGCCCTTGCTCGCGCTGTAACGATTAGCGTACAATGGCAATTATTATTTAATTATCCATACGCACACTTACATAAATATCGCCTGTCGTTAATAGCTATTAAATTGCCGGGGTCTGTTGGTCGTCGTATGATAGTAAATAATAGGCACTTATAATAAATACACAAAATGAAATAAACGTGAATTCTTTTCTGTCCCTATCAGTCGCGCCTAGCATATAATCCAGTCAACTAACCGTCTCTTTTTGTGTGAGAAAGCGAGTGATAAAAATTAACATTATAACTGAGCCTCTGGCATGAAATAGCTACGCGGTTATTTTATTTCACTAGTTTTAACACTAGAAGATCACCGTGAACTATAATGGTACGCTAAAACTAATTTCTATTACCAGAACATCAGAATGACAATCCCCACGAATGCTATTAACACCTCTTCCACAATGGTTCTAGACTACGTGTTTAGACTATCCGAAAAAATCTGAGTGACAACTGATAGCGGGTTTATGAGACCACAGTTTATATATCACCATGGTTCTATGATCTATAGAGGATGCTACTTTTCACGTTACCATGTGTATCGAGAGAACCAGAAACCTGAGTTCCCCAGATAAAGGCTTTACGGTCGCTGTGTCTCAGGCGTTAGACCGCCATCAAAGACTTAAATCTGTGTAACGGGGTTCTCTGAGATTTTGCCCGTATCTGAAGATCAAAGCTCGGGGTTTTCCCTCTGTGTACGAACTTCAAAGTGTACTCGGGGAAAGATTTTTCCCCGTGCGTCTACTTCAAAAGGTTCGGTGTTATTCACGTGCGGTCTGTCAGGTATCCGATGATTGACAGATCAGCTCGCGTGAGAAACTTGGGTAAACAAGCCTGATTCGCTCCCTGTTATGACTGACAGGTCATGAAGTTCGAAACCTTGTGTTAGCTCGTGTTAAGCACAGCAAAAGAGGTAGGACTAAAAGTGAGTAAACACAGACTGTAAATGCATGGTTTTGCTAGCAAATCATAGGACGCTAACGGGATTACAAAGGCTGTCAGATTACTGTAGGCTATATTTCCATTATACGTCACAGGCTTTCTTAACCTTTGTTGCGCCATGGACCCCTTTGATTGTCCGATGAAGGCTATGGAAGGCTTCTTGGAAAAAAAACTGTACGTTTTAAATTTTAGGTTGTGTTCTTGGAACCCATAGAATCCATCTATAGGCCCCCAAAGGATCCGTGGAACACAGGTTAAGAAACCCAAGTCTGGACTCTATACGAAATTCATTGAATACGTGCTCTTTGTTTTATCAACTTTTAAAAAACAAAACGTAGGTGATAACGACCATGCAAGTTGAACAAGGCAATTCTTCTTCTTCTTCCTCGTTCGTCCTGAAAAGGACGGTGGTTGCGTTGTGTCTGTTTACGCCGTAGCTGTGATATCTGCACCTTTCGGTCGACACATCCGACTTCAGCACGGCATTTTTTAGGGACCGGGTTTGCCTTCCCATTTCGATCCGTACTCGCTCAGCCAGACTGCACTGCTGCAGACTGTTTCCAGGACCACCACGTGGAGGTGGAGTACGGTCTTGACCAGCTCTGGTTCGCTGGTCCTGATGCAAGCAGTCAAGCTATGGGTCGCTGACTGCATTCACTATTGCTGCATCTTTGGGTCCCGAACAAGGCAATTAATATGAGGGTATGCATAGGGCTGGAAAGCTCATCACGTAAACCAAATTGCCACAGGAACCACCGCTGCCAGAGTGTGTGGCTGTTTGGTGCAGGCTTCCTGTGAGACCAGCTGCAGTAGTGGATGCATATTCTGTAAAGAACGCAAAGGACAATAATGATAAGTCTACCATCATATTTCCGTGGTCTCTATCTACGTTGTGAAAGTTGAGAGCAGTCCAATTATTTCCTCCCTGAACCAAACTGAACAGCTACTGAAATCAGAACACATGGTGCAGTAAAAAAAAAAGGGGGGGGGGGGGCGCAGAGGAGTAATACAATAAAATAAACCAATTGTTTCGTACTGCCTGTAATGTAAACAGCTAAAGCTTTAATGTGTTTTAATTACTCCCGTGCGTGCTACATACACTGTATTCGCGTGTCGTAGTCTCAGATTATGTTTATTTTCAATTAGTATCTTGCATAATCAGAGTATCCGGCGTTAGGGTAGGGCGAATGGGTCGGTCCTAAGCGCGAGATGTGCTGAAGCGAGCGAGAAAAAAAAAATTTTTTTTGGGGGGGGTGTGGTGGTCTCGGGTCAAGGCTTTAACTTAGAGTTAAGACATTTTTCTTGTTGAAATTTACAATGTGTGTTAGGTATGCTGGCTATTCTACGGGAAAAAGGCTTTCCTTTGTAGATCTGCTACTCAGAATATTGGCCGAAATCGACTAAGACTTGAAACTGTCTGAAGGGCTACGATAAAGGTACTACTGTAATATGAGAGGTAAACAAAGGCATTCAAGCTAAAATATAACAAATGCATCAACTTGTAATGGTGGCTAGGTTGGGTTGGAGGAAACGCGCATCATTAGTTCTGGGCGCCAAATAATTTAAATTTTTAAGGCCAGATATGTGCATAATCGCAAAAAGCACCGCCTGGTGAATTATACATGTGTCCTAGACCTTTAAACCAGGAGTTAAAAAAAGGACAGTTGTACGAGGCACGAGCAAGAGGAAGACAACGTGGGAAGATATCAAGAGATTAACGGGAAGAGGTCTATCAAGACGAGACAGAAGATGTTGGAGATTCATTGCAGCCGACCTTCGATGTGGAGATGGCAGTTGGTGATGATGATGATGATGATGTACGAGGAACGAAAGATTCAGTTATGCAATCAGTACCTTCATCATCACCCTTCAGCTCTGTACAGGATCTGTTGCCACATCTGGAGATTTTCCTAGAAAAAAAATGGTGAGCCAGCAGCTGAGACTCCGCCCATCTTTCTCTGTGCTGCGTCATAAGCCTCCTTGAAAGAGGACCTTCTTCCGTCTGGAAGAACTGAGCAGAATTTAAATTATTTACTTCAGTTGATTTGTCCATATTTGCTGAAATTTTCTTGGCTGAAAGTTTCCACGGTATGGGGTAGCCGGACCCTGCCCAAAGCTCCTGTGGTCGCTTCGGTCTCTATGTGTTGACGGTGTACTCTGATAGACTCTTTCATGCCCATCTCTTGATGATATCTTCCCACTTACAGCGATGCCTTCCTCTTGTACGTGTGACTTCAACACTGCCATCCAATATGGTCTTCAGCTAGGTATTGTCTTGTTATATGGCCAAAATTAGCTGTCTGATCTCCATTAATTCTCTTTTCATTTCTAGGTTTTCGAGCACTTCTTTATACATTTTCTTCTCTTTCCGTGAGATGCGGCCATTTTTCTATTTATCCACATCTCAAGAGCCTCAATTCTTTCTTTCAATTACTTGTTCATTGTACATGTTTCTACATCATACAGTAATGAAGAATATTAGTAACACTTGATGATTCTCCGTTCTAATTTGTGAGTAACTGTTGTCATGGAAGATTGTCTCATGTTGCTGAATGTAGTTTTGGTAGGTTACAGTGTTACTATTCTTTGTTCCCCCTTCGGAATCCTTAACACTGTCGTGAGAAATTCTAATCCACATATATAAATTATCAGGTAAATATAAAGCCTAACAAATAAATTTAATAAAAGGAAAGAAGAATGGTAAAGAACAGTGCTGTCACAATGACTGTACTCAAAATCCCCCTTGTTTTCTACTTCGTCTGCAAATTGTAACGTTTCACGTTGATAGTAAAAGCCTACTGTATCACAACACGCTTTCTTCAATGAAACGTGTACTGCCTTTCTAAGAAAAACCTTGAAATACGCAAGTTGACCTAGATTTAAAATTCCATTCATGTCTTTTTCTACACTATGTTACCAAAAACAAAAGACAGATGGACTAAAGATAGAAAGAAGGGAGAGGCAGAAAGCAGGCACGTATACAACACTAAACACGCGTATCGCGATACACAATTAATGCCACTACTAACACGCGTGTAAGGCCACTAGCACTAATTTTTTTTCAGAAAGACAGCGAATAAAAAACACTACCCATCCGAGAGTTAGGTTTTAAAACTTACAAAATTCTTATTGGGAAACATGACATTATACTGGTTTACGTTTGAAAACATTACAGTACCCAGACAGCACATCTTCGAAGTAAACAGGAGGTAGAAGAAATTGCATATTTTGAACGCAGCCACTTAGCTCTTTTAAATTTGTATATTTGGGTTCCTTATGACTTACTGACAAAGAATATGTAAAACGTTACGCAAATAGTCTAGGAATTACCAAATTATAGCCAAAATAAAATCGTGAGGGTGTCAGACAACACCCAAATCAGAATCGCTCCGTGGCAGTTTTTTAGGCCACCATTGTACGGGAAATGAGTCTCCATGTTAACTCCTATTTGATTGGAGCGCAACAAATGTAAGGCTAAACACGATTAGTCGGACTATAAATACTATCTTTCGTTGTCAGGGGAAACGGGAGTAGAAGTACTTTTTTTCAAACGATTGGGTAAACATGGCATGATTGGTTAGAGCTGCGAATATACTCAATTCAGAGCGTCTGTTCCGTGCCACATCTTGTAATAAACTTACTACAGAATCAGTGCGTTGAGCACCAGTGCATATTTTTCTAAATAAAAGCCTGGGACATCGGCAGATCGAAGTTGTGCTATATTCATTGCCATTCAACGTCACTGTGTATTATTTCCATGAATTGTGGTAGGTTTGAACTATTTGATATCTTTTTAAATGAAAATTGAATGTAAATTGATAATTATGTCTGTATATATGCGTGGTTCAGTAGCGAACATGAAGTAAAGCCTATAGTGCTCCAGCCTGAACAGAAGGTGTCGGAGGAAAGTGAAACTACATGGAATTGCCAAACAGTACACTGACACCTAGATTATTGACTAGAAAGAAATAATGCTGGAATTGCAGAGGCGTAGTGACAATTAAGGAGGAATATACTGGTGTAAAGTATTTCAGATGAAGCTGACAGTTGGCCTAACGCTCTGAACTCAGTGTTTGTTTTGTATTGTGATCAGTGTAGAAATAGAGTATAAATTAGTTCTGAAGTAGGAGGTACAACCTTCTTGTTTTCAGGGACTGTGGTCTTAAAGTTATTGAGCAGCACTTGGTCAGAGCTTTGCTGAACCTAGAGTCGGACAGCATACTCCTTGGTCCATTTAGCTATCAGTGAGGTGTCTCCAGAGCACAGGGGAGCAATCGAGCAGAGGAGTCTTTTCCTGCCGCCATCACGAAAGATAAGCTGATGTGGCCAGCTGAGCTCAACATTATGTACCCCAGCTTAAACTGACATTGTAAAATAAAATTAAGAGGGGGAAATTAATTGTTTTAATGCCAGGAACTGAGAACATCTCCAATACTAGTTCCAACAGAAACAAACTATTGAAGTCATGATGACAAATACCAACAGAGCTTGAAAAAACAAAACAAAACCAGTATTACCTCATATTACTACTACACAACTGACACACATAGGATACTATTAATAAAATATGTCACTACAAGATTCATATTGATAAATTCTGTACATATAACTTGTAATTAAAATTGATTGTGATTCCTGGTTCACTTTGTATTTGAATCAGGACACATATACATTAATGACAGCACTGAATACATATTGATATTTGAAAATTTATCAGTGACTTATTTAAGATATTCTCATAGAGTGTTATATGTATGTGAGTGTCACAGTGTTGTCAAGTGTGGTGGAATAAATTAAATTGTTTATCTGTCTGTTGTTGTTGTGACTTACACTTCATCATATATCCCATACCCTAGGACATTCAACATGTAGTCATCACTATATTACACTTGTGTATAAATGGTGAGAATAATATCTGAGTTTTATGCGAAATTCCCATTGCTAAAACATGTGGAAGTTTGAGGTATGGACTAAATATGACATAGTGGCAGCTTACAGTGCACTCTCGCAGCGAGGCAATTATGCCTGGTACAAATCCCCTAAACGCTTATTATTGCGTCTTTGTTTACGCTTATTATTGCGCCTTTGTTTCTTACGAGTGCCAATCATTTATTTATTAATTAGTGATTAGCAAAACAATGATTACGTGGCATGTAATTAGTGTTTCGGTAGTTTAATATAGTTTGTTCTCACGAGATACAGAGCGTAAAAGCAAAGTGGTAAAGGAAATCATAAAGCAGGTACTGCCGAAGGGTAGTGAAGTGTTAGAGACTTCGCTATACTAGGTCTCAGCTTTATGTGATTTGGGGGGGGGGGGGGAATGAGCGCAACTGTATTATTTGAACTGCTGAACTTAACCACTCAACAGTTCCAAAGTCTTCGGTAAATGAAGCATAATTTAGATGTCGAGGCTGGACAAGTCAGGATTCCGGAGCTTAATACTGGAGAACATATACTGAAGCACATTTAAAACGCACCACCTGTATAATCCAGGAACAGAGTGTGAAATGTAAATATAAGTGTTTACAAGTTTACATATTTGGAATCTTTATTCATTTTCCTATGAATCCATGCTGGTCATTAATTTGTACATTTGATTGTGATGAAATTCACTGCATTCTGTGCAGGCAAGGGAGAAAACCAAAAATGCAACCAATAAAAAAATTCATTCACACTATCCTCAGTATCTGGTATGTCCACCGTGTGCTTGCAAACAAACTTGGCAGCGGCTCCGCATGGAACGCACAAGTCTCTGAAGGAAATTCCGGGGAATCAAGTCCCATTCACGTACGTGTAAGAGCAGCTTCGAGCTGTTGCAGATTAGCTGGAGAACCTTGCCTGTAGACTCTGCGTCCAATCTCGTCCCACAGATGTTCTATAGGGGACATGTCTGGTGATAGGGCAGGCCAATCAATCGTCACAATGTTCTGCTGTTGTAGATATTGCTGCGTAATGCATGCGGTGTGCGCACGTGCGTTATCCTGCTGGAGAAGCTGCAAGTCTGGATAATTTGTGAACGCAGGAGCAACCAATGCATCCAGAACCTCATCTCGATATGTCACAGCATTAACATTTCCACAGAAAACGTGAAGAAGCAAGCGATGGTGAAAACTGAATCCTCCCCAAATGTGAATACTGCCACCTCCAAATCGGTTGTGCTGACGAACACAGCAATCTGCAAAGCGCTCTCCACACCGTCGCCAAATCCGCATACGTCCATCAGCAAAGGATATATTGAATCTGCTCTCGTCTGTGAATAGGACAGCATTCCACTGCAGTCTAGTCCATCTGACATGTTGCTCTGCCCAATTGCAGGCGCTGCTGACGATGTATGTAAGTCAAGTTTGGCCCAACATAAGGTCGTCTTGCAGTAAGGCCTGTATCTCTGAGTCGTCGTATGACTGTCATTCGAGAGACTTGCCCATGTCTACCCACTATTGCTCTTTGACTTGCCGGGAGAGAACGATTCCTTAGGTGACTCAGCACAATATGACGATCTTGCGCAGGGGTAGTAACTCGTGGTTGGCCACTCCGAAGTCTATCCCGGGCACTGCCAGTGGTTCCGTAAAGTTCATTGAGACGTACAATAGTGCTGTGGTGGCAATTCATCCTTCTGACAATGGCCCGCGAGCTCATTCCGGTCTCCAACATACCAATGGCTCGTTGGCGGTCGTTTTCAGATAGTCGTGGCATTTCAAGCACATGTACTGGGTGTTTTGTCTCAACGGCCTTTTAATACCGAGTATACTGCCACAACGCGTACACATTTTCAGGGTCATAGCTGTTGGGAATGGTGTTGCACGTGTAACTTTCATTGTTTTCATGTAGTCTGTACACAAATCCGTGGGTTGAATCATGCACTTTCCATTCCAGCAGCCATTCGCTCTCTACCTCATGACACACACGGGGAAAATCCATTCCCACACTTTTTTTTCCAGCTTCTCGGCATCAGTATATATAATAGTGGTGCGTTTTTAATGTGCTTCAGTATATTATTATTATTATTATGAGAAGAAAAAAAGTTGGAATATATTGTAACAACAGGAAATATTGAAGGGAAAAAACGAAAAGACAAGAGTACGTCAAAGGGAGAAGGTAATGGACATTTTGACATCACGGCATGGAAAAGAAGTCAACAAAATAACCGATAAACAGTATGGAGACAGGAAGTTGTGGAGAGACATGATCGCCAATGCCACCAGGCACGATACTTGAAGAAGTCGCTGAATGATCAGCACGAGATGCTCAAACGATCATATCCTCTGTCTAACGACGGATTCCTTCTGCTGTTCCCGCGAACTTCGGTTCCATTTTCAATTACCTTCTCTTCTTCTTCTTTGATCCATAGCCGCCGACCGTCAAAGCACTCAGTGGCCATCACGCCTGGTGGCGTCTTGTAGGGCAGCAACACATTGATTTTACTTTGTTCGGTCGGCGGCCATCCTTCGTACTGTGCCCAAACTTTGGTTCATTCTTTGCATCTCAGCTTCAACAGTTCTCCGCCAGGTTGTTTTTGGTCGGCCTCTCTTTCGCTTTCCATCGGGTGTCCATTGCACAGCTGTTCTTGTAATGGTATCAGGGTCCCTTCTGAGGACGTGGCCAACCCAACTCCAGCGTCTGCCAGCTATGATCGTGTGCATGTCCTTGTCACGAGAGGGTTTATTACTATTGAAATTTTAAGATATCCTGGATACACAGTTGTATCAGGTGATACCAGGATAGTGCCAGATAAGAGTCTGGTCTTATAAGTAATACCCCCTTCTCTGAAAAGAGTAAGGGTGTATAGATATCAAAGGTAGGATCAAGCTGTGTAAGTCCCTAGAGAAGATGGTAATATATTACTCTAAGTTCCTACGGGCCCCTCTCCAGATCCTCCTCTAATAATAGTATTACCTCTGCTAGGGGTATTAACTATTTATCTACCAACAAGAACTGGAACTTAACTTAAATAATTTAATTAAGTCTGCTGGTAAATATTTACAATTCATTTTTACAGGGTTTTCTTTTCTGTTTGATAAGAACTCAATGAAATCAAATTCAATTACAACAGTAAATAAATAAAACCTAAAAAAATTGTTCTAACGAATTAAAAGATCTCTAAATGTGTAGAAGGTTCTTGCTTGGTTGGACTCCTTCTGGTTGTATAAGATTTATCTCTTAAAACTCATCTACTCTCACAGTTAATGAATGATTGTCTACACTGGCTTTAATTATGCCCAAACAGGTGTCATCATTAACTAGTATTGTCTATAATTGTGGTGTGACTCGGACACTCTACAGTTGCCTTGTTTTGCAACTCATCTGTTAGAATGAAGCTGGTTCCACTCTTATCCTGGAAGGAAAATTTAGTTGAATTTCCTCCAGGCAGTAAGTACCTGACGACTGGCCCTCTGAACTCAAAAGGCACTTGCACCAGTAGTAACAGTTGTGGCTGACTCTTTTATGAGTAGTTGTGTTGACAGGATATAACCTGAAACATATTAGATGTAACCCCTATATTGTCCATCACTATCCCACTATCACAAAGTTTGGGGATGATAGACAGTTTCAGACAGTGTGCTAGCAGATGCACAGGACATATTTTAACAGTAACAACCAAATCCAGTTCACTGTGACTACAATTTACCTCTAAATCCTTAGTTAGAGCTATCTGCCCATGATCCGCCTCCATACAATGATTAGGTCTTGTATAAAATACTAAGTAATAGCTTAAACAATCCAGTAAATCAATCGCTTTCATCCGTCCTTACGTTCCTGGTGTGTGGTCCATTCCACACGTTCCTGGTGTGTGGTCCATTCCACAAAGAAATAATTCTTTAAATGCTTTTCTGAACCTACAGACACACTCTTGCCACCATTCTCAATTATTTGAATATATATCTTGGCATTTTTTTTTGCCTCCAGAAATTACACTTACTTACTTAGTCGTTCCCCTTCTACCGTGAGGTGTAGAGGTTTGGAAGAGAGAGCGCCAGACCATTCTATCAGCTGTCTTCTTCCTGGCCTGGTTCCATTCTAGTCCTCGGTCCTTCAAAGATTGTCTAATGTTGTCCTCCCAGCGGACTCTGGGTCGTCCTGGAGGTCTGGATCCCTGGCTCTTTGTTTCCCATGCTTGTCGTGGTAGCCGATCTTCTCCCATTCTGCAGACATGGCCAACCCATCTTAGTTGGGACTGTTCTATTTGGGTCTGCAGCGGATGGGATTTTAGGCCTTGACGGATCGTCTGGTTGCGGACCATGTCTCTTCTTGTTACTTCAACCACTTTCCTCAGATACCTCATTTCTGAGGTTTGGATCTGGCTTTTGTGGGTTGTAGTCATTGCCCCACGACTCGCATCCATATGTCAAAACTGGGACATAGGTGGAGCGGTATACAGCCATCTTCGTTTTCTTACCAACCTCTTTCTTGCTGAGGAATCCACGATTTATGGCCTGAAAAAGTCTCCCAGCCGCTGCTTTTCGAGTGGCCAACTCTCAGAAATTACACAATGGTTCAAAACACATCTACACATTTCCTAACGCACACTGTAATTAATCAATAGAACTACATATATTTATGTACATATATATATATATATATTCTTTCTTCCCCTCAGGCACATACAGTCGAGCTGTTATTGGGTATCTATTAGTCTGCTCTTCAGATACAAACGGCAAAGGCAATCTGCATTAACACGCTGACGCTCACTGTATTTTTGAATTCTTATGGCCAGCTTTTCTATTTAGGGCACGTTCTATATATATATATATATATATATATATATATTATATATATATGGTTATATTAGTATATAGTAATATATATATATATGGGAGCCGCGCTGGTGTAATGGCTTCGGTGTTGTACTGGCGACCAGGTGTTCATGGTTCAAACCCGGGCGTCGGCGTTTGAAGAAATGTTTACGGCCGGAAATTTGACTGAATAGCCTGAACGGCTCCTGTGATAAACCCTCTGTGGATGGGAAGGAGCGAAGCTCCGGGACCGGGTTGGAAGGAAAAGTCCTCAGGTATTTCCCCAGCCTCGCAATGACATGTCATTGGGCCGAAGGGCTGAAAAGCACAAGTGCTGCTGGTTAAGAAAAAAAAAAAATAAAATTAAATTATATATTATATATATATTATATATTTATTATACATATATTATATATAGGGGTATATATTATTAAGTATATTTAATTATAGGCAGAAAGAGTATACAGGCATAAAATGATATTATTTACGCCTAGTATATAAATTCAAAGCCGGAACGCCTGTTCCAGAGTTGGTTAGTTTACTACCCACGCGTGTTTTTGCGTTCCAAAAATGTTGTAGAATCTGCCCTCAGCCTATGTTGTACAAACAAACAGGTCACTCGGAGGAACACTTTTCCCACCACCGTAAAATTCAGACAATTAACCGGCTGGGAATTTCACCCAAATGGTCCGGGAGCAGGAAACCAGATAGACCACATTAGCCTGATTAACGTATTGGTGATAAGACATGCATTACAAGATGTGAAGGTAAGAAGAGGTGCAGATGTGGGAAGTGATAACCATTTAGTAGTAGCAAAACTGAAAGTGAAACTAAGAAGGGCTGGACCAACTGTAACGACACAGAAAAGGTTTGACATCAGCAAATTGAAGGACCCCCTTACCAGAAAAGCTTTTGTGGCCGACATTAAGAAACGATATCAATTTGCCAAAAGCCAGGAAAAGACATTGACTGATGATATAGACCAGAAATTCAACACCATTTCAACAATATATAAGGAAAGCAGCAAATCATGCTTGGGATTCCAGGAAAGGAAGAAGCAAGACTGGATAACACCAGAAACATTAAACACCATAACACTGAACCTTATATAGCGAACAGTACAATCAGCTGGACAAGGAAGTTAAACGCCAAACCCGAGCCAACAAAAGGAATTTCCTAGACGATCTTGCAAGACAGGCAGAAGAGGCAGCACTGAGAAATGAACAAAGCACAGTATACAAAATAACTAAATTCATCAGCGGAAAACAAGGTGCAAACAACATTACATTAGTAAGAGATAAGCAGGGAAATTCATCACGACAGCAGAGGGACAGGAAACAAGATGGGCAGAGCACTTCAGAGAAACTCTGAACAAGGAACCACCAGAGACAAAATTGAATGTTCCTGAGGCTGAAAACGATCTAGATGTAAATACAGACATTCCACGAAAAGAAGAAATCATCACAGCAATCAAAGGGTTAAAGAACGGAAAAGCTCCTGGCCATGATAACTTAAATGCAGAGCTATTTAAGACAGACCCTGAGCTAGCAGCAGAACTATTAGAACCACTATTTGCACAAGTCTGGAAAACGGGGGACAACACCATCAGAGTGGAACAAAGGAATAATTGTCAAATTGCCCAAGAAGGGAGATCTTGCAGACTGCAATAATTGGAGAGGAATCACTCTTCTCTCAGTTCCCAGCAAATACTAGGCAGGATAATTATACAGAGAATTTCAAAAGCAGTAGACCACAAACTGAGGAAAGAACAAGCAGGATTTAGAAAGAACAGAAGATGTGTAGATCATATATTCACTCTCAGGAACATTATAGAGCAGTGCTCAGAATGGCAAAGACAGCTTTACATTAATTTCGTTGATTTTGAAAAGGCTTTTTGACAGCATACATAGGGACAGTTTATGGAAAATACTGAGGGCTTATGGAATTCCAAGCTGCATAGTGTCAATCATAAAAAGCCTCTATGCCAACTTTACGTGTAGTGTTGGGCAGAGCACCTAACCTTTGAGGTGAAGACAGGAGTACGACAGGGATGCCCCTTATCAACCACTCTATTTTTAACAGTCATAGACTGGGTGATGCGACAGACAACAGAGGGCAGTCCAAGAGGAATAAGCTGGACTACATTTTCTACATTAGAAGATCTGGAATATGCAGATGACATTGCACTACTAGCACATTCACATCAACACATCCATTGAAAAAACGGACCAGACTTAATAAGTTTAGCCAGCAGGTGGGCTTGAACATCAATTTAAGGAAGTCAGAGGTCATGACGCTCAATGTGAGCAACCCTGAGCCCATATCAGTAAGGAATCAGCAACTGGTACAGACAGACACCTTCACATATCTAGGATGCATAGTAACACCAGACGGCGGGGCAGGCAAAGACATCAACATCAGAATGAATAAGGCAAGAACAGCCTTTTTTAGCCTAAACAACATCTGGAAGTCCTCTCAATACAGCACAAGCACAAAATTAAGATTATATCAGAGCTGTGTGCTTTCTGTGCTTCTCTATGGTGCAGAATGCTGGAGAGTTACAGAGAAGGAAATGTCGAAATTGTCCTCTTTTCACACAACATGCCTAAGAAAAATTCACCGAATCTTTTGGCCGAATACCATCATCAACCAAGATCTGCTTACTCGGAGCAAGCAAGAGGACATGCACACCATCATAGCTGGCAGACGCTGGAGCTGGGTTGGCCATGTCCTCAGAAGAGACCCCGAAGCCATCACAAGAACAGCTATGCTTTGGACCCCTGAAGGAAAACGAAAGAGAGGCCGACCAAAAACAACCTGGCGGAGGACTGTGGAGGCTGAGATGCAAAAAATGAACCAGAGTTGGTGTCGTGAAATATTCTAATCCACATATATAAATTAAAAGGTAAATGCAAAGCCTAACAAATAAATTTAATAAAAGGAAGAAGAATGGTAAAGAACAGTGCTGTCACAATGACAGTACTCGAAATCCCCTTTGTTTTATGCTTCGTCTGCAAATTGTAACGTTTCCACGTTAAATATAAGCCACTGCATAAATACAAGCGTTTCCACAACACATTAAAACGGGTATTGCATTTCTAAGAAAAACATTGAGAGGCACAATGCGTAATGACCTAAATTAATCCTAACATTAATTATATTACGTTACCAAAACGAACGAACAGATGGACTCAAATAAAGGAGAGGGGCGAACTGGGACACAGAAAAACTAACTTCGCGTCGCGCTGTTACAACCAATGAGCCGATATCACGGTGTAACACATGCAAAACACTTTTCACGACCGCCGTCGAAGTGGGCGATAAATAAACTTAACTGACTGAGATCACCAGTTGTTTTCCTACACGCGTAAGATGTAGGTATTTAAGAATAACCACTTGCCATGAAAATATAAATATTTTACTAGAATTTATTCTTGAAGTAGTGTAGTAGGACTTCCAATTGTCTAGGGTTGTGTATTGTGATGCGAATATTCAATTTCCACATATATAAATTTCAAGTAACTATTAATAAATACAATAATAAAAAACGAAAGAAGAAATGGATTAAAAACATAACAAACCAGTACTGGAAATCCCCTTAGTTTTATGCTTAGTTGCAAATTGTAAACGTTTGCCACGTTAAATTAAAACATAACGCGTTTCCCAAACACACTGAATAAATATGTCGGCTGCTTTCTTAAGAAAAACCTTGAAAATGCAAAGTTGACCTAAATTTTAATTTCATTCATGTCTTTTTCTACACTGCGTTTACCAAAACGAACGAACAGATGGACAAAAGGATGGAGAGAGAGGGGAGGGCTGAAAATCAGGAACGCATGCAACACGCGTCGCGCGATACACAAATGCTGCCATCACGCGTGTAAGTCTACATGCACTAATTTTTTTTCAGACGGACAGTGATAAAATACACTACCCTTTCCCAGAGGTAGGTTTATAAATCATAAAAAACGCTTATTAGGAAAGATAACAATAGATGGGTTTACGGTTGAAAACATAACAGTACCCAGACAGCACATCTTCGAAACAGGAGGTAGAAGAAAATACATATTTTGAACGCAGCCACGTAGCTCTTTTAAATTAGTATTTTTGGGTTCCTTAGGGCTTGCTGACAAATAATATGTAAAACGTTACGCAAATAGTCCAGGAATTAATAAATTATACCCAAAATAAAATAGTGAGGATGCCTGACAGCATGGAATCATTTCTGCTCATAAAATTTTTTTTATAACGTGTTTGAAAAAAATTTACGTTACAGAAATAGCCTACCATGTAAACTCCAAATTGATTGGAGCGCAACAAATGAAAGCCTAACCACGATTGGTCGGGCTATAAATACTATCTTGGTTGGTAGGGGAGACGGGGAAAGGTAACATTTTTTCAAACACTTGTCGAAACGGGGCTCATTGGTCAGACTCGCTGATATACACACTTGGGAGCGTTAGTTCGAAACCACTTGTTTAAATAAGCTTGATAAAGCATCAGTGCGTTGAAGCCAGCTTATATTTTGCTAAATAAAAGCCTGGAAGATAAGCAGATGGGAATTTGTGCCAGTTTGTGCCAGAATTCATTGCTAATCAACGTATCTGTATTTATTCCTATGAATTGTGGTAAGCTTGAACCTTTCAATATCTTTTAATGAAAATTGAATGTGAATTGGTGATTTATGCCTGTATATATATGTGTAGTTCAGTGGCAAACGTGAGGTAAAGCATATAATGCTCCAGCCTGAACAGAGGGTGTCGGAGAGAAGTAAAACGGCATGGATTGGCCAAACAGTACACTGACACCTGGATGATTGACTAGAAAGAAATAATGCTGGAAGTGCAGAGGCGTAGTAACCATTAAGAAGGGTAATACTGGAATAAAGTATTTCAAATGAAGCTGACAGTTGGCCTAATGCTCTGAACTCAATGTTTGTGCTGTGTTGTGATCAGTGTAACAAGAGAGTTTAAGTTAGTTATGAAGTAGAAGGTACATCCTTCTTGATTTCAGGGACCGTGGTCTTGATGGTAGTGAGCAGCACCTGGTCAGAGCTTTGCTGAATCCTGAGTCGGACAGCATACTCCTTGGTCTTTTTAGCTATCAGTGAGGTGTCTCCAGAGCCCAGAGGAGAATTCGAGCAGAGGAGTCCTTTCCTGCCGCCATCACGCCAGATAAGCGAATTGGCCAGCTGAGCTCAACATTATGTCCCCTCATCTTGAAATGACTTTGTAAAAATAATATTAAGAGGGGAATTTAATTGTCTTAATATCAGGAACTGAGAACATCTCCAATACTAGTCCCTAAAGACAAACTATTGAAGTCATGATGACAAATACCAACAGAGCTTGAACAAAACAAAACCAGTATTACCTCATTTTACTACTACACAACTGACACACATAGAACATTTGTACTAATATATGTCACTACAATATTCATATTAATACATTCTGTACATAACTTGTAATTTAAATTGATTGTGATTCCTGGTTCCCTTGTAGTTGAATCAGGACACATATTCATTCATGCCAGTAATGAATACATATTGTTATTTGAAAAGGTACGAGTGACTCCTTAAGATATTCTCATAGAGTGTTATATGTATGTGAGTGTCACAGTGTTGTCAAGAGTAGTGGATTAAATTAAATTGTTTATCTGTCTGTTGTTGTGTGACTTACACTTCATCATACACATACCCTAGACACATAACGTAGTCATCACACTATTCCAGAATAATTCTGACTGAGATATATAGATATGTGGTAGCAAGTAAGGTTATCTATAATACACTACTCTTAATAGATATAGATACCTTCACAGCTGATCTCAGTCAGTACACTAAGTCCCCTATAAATATTTATAACATCCCACTTCACCACATATATTGGGGTCTCGCTCTTGGGATTTTGAATCTTTCCCTATTAAAAATATTGGGGGTAATTCACTTCAGGGAATATAAGAATTAAAAGGTATCCTTGGGTGGAATTAAATAAGGTTGAGCTCACGGTGCCTGTGTTGTCCATTATATATAGCGAGAATTTGAATTGTTGGTTAGACATTGTATAAATTTACATGATAGACAATGGCGGACCTGGCCAAATTTCGATCTGCTGCGGTTCAGACTGCAAAAGAGTTAGGATTAGATGGGCAAGTTATGGTTGCCTATGTCACGACGGAATGTGACAAATTTATTGAACGTGAAGAAAGAAGGTTTGAAGCCGAAAGAAAGTTAGAGGCTGACAAGGAAATTAAGAGGTTGCAATTTGAGGCTGAGGCTAAGACTAAGAGGTTGCAAGCTGAGGCTGAGACTAAGAGGTTGCAGATTGAGGCTGACAAAGAGGCTAAGAAATTGGAAGCAGAAAGAGAAGAGAAGAAATTAGCTGCAGAAAGAGAAGAGAAGAAATTAGCTGCAGAAAGAGAAGAGAGGAAATTAGCTGCAGAAAGGGAAGCAGAAGATAAAAGATTACAAAGGGAACATGAGTTACGACTAAGGGAGTTTGAGTTTCAAGGCCATGCTCCTGAAAATGGTGCCAGTCCCTTTGCCTCTGATGCCACTGCTAGCCAAGGAGCCTCAACCTCAGCTATGAATTTTCATTTAGATCATTTTGTTGAGAAAGACGATGATATAGAGAGCTACCTAAATAGGTATGAACTATTAGCTACCACGTATGGGTTAGAGAGAGAAAGGTGGAGCTTAAAGTTATCTCAGGGACTTCGTGGGGCAGCTTATGAAGTTTTTGCAAAAAATGAGCAGAGGTGATCAGGAAAATTATGACATGCTAAAGCAGGCTCTTTTGTTAAGGTATGAAAAGAATGCAGAATTTTATAGGAAAAAAATTTAGGAATGCTAAACTACTGTCAGGTGAAACCTATCACCAGTTCTCTGCACGAATAGAGACATACTTGGAGAAATGGACTTCTCTGGGGAAAAACCCAAGATCTTAAGGAAATGGTCCTTATAGAGCAATTAAGAGAGTCCATGGCTCCAGACCTGAGAAAGTTTCTCATGGAACAAGGTGCAGAGAGGCTGGATGAGTTGCTAAATGTTGCTGAAAGGTATCAAGCAGCTCAAGCAGAGGTAACAGGTAATAAAAAGAAACAAGTGGATAACTTTAGGGCACCACAGAACTTTAATAAATTTGATCCTAAGGATCAAAATAAAGGTAAGCACCAATTTGATAGGCCACGGTATGAAAATAAAAATAAATTCCCACAATTCGATGAAAGGAAATATGATGAAAGAAAATCTTTCAACCAAGGAAAAAGGTGGTGTAAAAATTGTAAGATGAACAATCATGACACTGACCATTGTAGGAGGAAACCTCCTCATTTTGCTGCTATGACATCGGGGAAAAAGGAAAAGAAGGGCAAACCTGAAGAATTACAGGAACCATACCACCCCCCAGTGTGTGAAGATGTCATCTGGCTACCATGACACAATTCCCGTCGCCCGAATTAAAAGTGAAAACGCGATATGTG
>JAMPIV010003187.1:0-74060 GCA_024509875.1 Oreohelix idahoensis
GAATGGGCAATCGGCCAGCTAATTTTTTTATTCTAACTTAAATTAGAAAAAGTTACTTTTTATATTTGTAATATTTCAAGATCTGCGTTTAGCCGCTGAATTCAAATTCAAAAGGTTGGTATCGCCAAAAGCGTCCAATAAATGACTGTGGGTTCATATCCAAGGTCCCCTTCTGTCGAATTCCTTACTTTATTCAACTTGGGGGGGGGGGAACGTGACTTTTCTCCTTGCCCCACCAATTTGCGGTCCATTAAACCTCGCTAAGGTCATGTACGCGTTCAGTCTGATTTTTGTCCTTTTGATCCTCGTTTTTTTCCCCGTTTTGCCTTCAGGGTTCTAACACTGATGACCCGCGGCGGCGGGCGATCATGTATTCCAGCAGCTTTACGCAATTGGTTTTTATCCTTTACAATTGTATCATTTGGAGATATTTTTACGTTGTATCATCTCCGTTAATATTTTATGACACATCTCCCCACTTGAAAACATGCCTACGGCAAGTTCTAAAACCAGTGATACACATAGATAAAACCTCTCCTCACGTCTGCCATTACTCTAATTTTGATCACAGGGGTGCCGACTGAGGAAATCTGCACCGACATTCAATTTGCCTGGGATATATTGGATACTAAACTGATAAGGTTGAAGTAATAAAGACCACCTCAGCAATCTTGCGTTTTCATGCTTAGCCTGAGATAAGAATACGAGAGGCTGATGATCCGTCTCCACCACAAAAGTCCTACCATACAGATAGATTTGAAACTTCTTTATTGCCCAGATTAACGCTAAACATTCTTTTTCGCTTGTGGAGTATCCTTGTTCCGCCTTATTCAATTTGCGGCTTGAATAAGCGACTGGTTTCAGTTCCCCATCAGGTGAAGATGATCTTTGCAACAAAGCCCCTCCGAGTCCTACATTACTTGCATCGGTTCTTAAGACAAAGTCCTGTGTCAAATCAGGCAGTTTGAGAATAGGCTTGCTAGTGAGTTTTTCCTTTAACTCTTGGAACGCTAGTTCACATTGTGCAGTCCAAATAATTTTATCTGGAAGTCCCTTGCGAGTCAGATCAGTCAGAGGAGCACAAATAGTGTTAAAATTTTTGATGTATTTCTGATAAAATCCGCATAACGACACGAATGATCGCACGTCCTTTTTTGTTTGTGGTCTAGGTGCTCTCTGCAGTTTTTCCAAGTTCTTAGGATCAGGGGTCATGTTACCCTGATATACAGTGTGTCCCAAGAATTCCAACTCTTTGCATCCAATACAACATTTTGTTGGCCTAGCAGTTAAGTTCGCCTCCCGAAGTCTATTAAATAACATTTCTAGAGCTTCAATGTGTTCTTCAAATGTCTCTGTGGCGACGAGAATATCATCCATGAAATTCGTGATACATGGGTTATTCAGGGGATCCAACAATTTGCGCATCATCCTTGAAAATACACTCGGAGCATTTTTCAGTCCGAATGGTAGCATATTGAATTCATAATGTCCATCCGAAGTGCTAAAAGCCAAATAAGGTCTCACTTCAGGCTTCACTGGGATATGGTAATAGCCTTTACTAAGATCCACCTTTGAAAAGTATTTTGCCTTGTTCAGTCTGGCAAATAACTGTTTTGTGTCTGGTAATGGATCCACTTGTCCTTCTGTGACAGCATTCAGTTTCCTGTAATCTATGCACAGTCTGTGTTCCCCAGACGGTTTTCTCAACAAAACGACACTAGAACTAAAAGATGATTCACTGTGCGAAATAATCCCCTCCTTCAGCAAATACTCTATTTCTTCCTTCAATGCCTTCTCCTTCGCGAACGGAATAGAATAGGCTCTCATACAGATTGGGTTTGAGTCTACCAGTTTCATGTCATACTGTAGCAAATTTGTATGGCCTGGTTTATCTGTTAATACATCTGTATGTTCTTCCAGAACCTGTTGAACTCTCTCCCTCTGGTTTTTAGTCAGGTGCTTACTGACTTTTACCTGTGCTGCTGTTTCACAAGGATGTAATGGGTATTCATGTGAGGTGAGTGGTTCCTTTTGCATCTGGGTTGCAATAGCTAAGGTCAATAAGGGGGTGCTTTCCTGGAGTGGTCTGTCCAGATACTTCTTTAATAAGTTTACATGATAAACTTTCTCCTTCCCCTTTTTGTCAATTTTATAGTTTGTTCTAGACACCTTCTCTAGAACCGTATATGGACCTTGCCAACCAATTTGTAATTTATTCTGGCTACCGGGTAGTAGAAGAAGCACCTTCTCTCCCACAGCTAGTTCTCGGTCCTTTGCCTTCCTATTAAAATATGCTGCATGTTTCTTCCTGGCTTGTTTCAAATTATCATTTGCCAGTTTCCATCCAGCTTTCAAACGAGTGGTCAGTTCGTTCACATATTGAGACGATGAGGTAACAGTCTCTTCCGCCTTCTCATCTGTCCAGGTCCTTAATAAAGCTTCTAAAGGACCTTTTATTGGCCTCCAAATAGCAGAGTTGCGGGAGCCATCCCGGTTGAACTATGTGGTACCTCCCGATACGCAAACAATGCGGCGGGCAGGAATTGATCCCACAGATCCGGTTTTTCGTGTGCCAGCTTTCTCAGGATAGAAATGAGAGTCCCGTTGAACCTCTCTACCTGCCCGTTCCCTTGTGGATGGTACGGACTACAATGAAAGTGTCTGGCTTGAAATAGTTTAAAAACTTCTTCCGTTAGTTTCCCCTTGAACTGAGATCCATTATCCGTCAAGATTTGATGCGGGAATCCTAATCGGGTAAATATTGTAAGTAGTGCCTCTGCTACATGTTTTGAATCAATTGATGGCAGGGCTACCGCCTCTCCCCACATAGAACAAGTGTCCACCAGAGTAAGGATGTAACTGTTCCTCCTCTTGGTCCGAGTGAGAGGTCCCACAATATCCACTGCAACCCTCTCAAAAGGTGTTCCCACTATGGGCATTTCCCCTAGAGTTGCAGGAGCAGTCCAGTGCTTTGGAGCTACCCTTTGACATTCAGGGCAGGATTTGACATATCTTTTTATATCCTCCGTTATCCCTGGCCAGAAGTAATGACAAGCTATACGCTGTCCTGTGGCGCTGATCCCCATGTGACCACTGAAGGGAATCGCATGCCCGAGTTCCATCACTTTATCTCTATATGAGGTGGGAAGAACCAGCTGGTTGTGACCATTTATTCCAGTTCCGGCCTTCCTGTATAATAGTTTGTTCTTCATGAAATATTCCCCCTTGCTCGGAGGTGTGTGGCATTTGGGCAATTTTTTAAAACATGGCTTGAGTGTCCTATCCTCAGCCTGCGCCTTTCTCATCTCCTCTGGATGAGCATTTATAGGTTCACCTTCTTCCTCCTTCTTCTGTGACCTGGTCTGCACTGTCGCCATGATCACAGGTTTCTCGGATTCCCCAAGAAGACGTATCTACACCCCAATATCAGAGGGTAGATTGGTTCATCTATCACTGCTGCTCTGATTTCTCCTTCCACATAGCGAGTTTTCACCGTTATCCTTGCGATGGGAAGTGTCATGAGTGGTATGTCCTTGGTCGCCCCTTGTATTTCCACTGTTTCTGTGGTATACTGACTTGGGTCCACTAGGCTAGACTTCACAACTGAATCATAATCCAAACCTGTATCATAAAGGCACCTTATGGTGGCCCCATTACAAATAACATCCTCACAAACTGGGGGGTGATAAGGTTCCTGTTGTCCATTAGGATTAACCTTTAATCTTTGCGTCCCCGACTTCATTGCAGCAATGTTTGAAGGTTTCCTTCTACAAAATTCGGTGTTATGGTTATCCTTCTTGCACCATTTACACCATCTTTTTCCTTGGTTCAACGGTTTTCTTTCATTGAACTTTTGGTCATTGAACTGTGAGTTTCTGTCGCGATAGTCATTTCTTGGCCGCTCAAAGTTTGTCCTACTTTTATTTCCCTGCTCTCTATTATCAAATTTATTAAATTGCTGTGGAGCTTTAAAATTATCTATGTGCTTCTTTTTAGCACCACTTACCTCTGCCTGGGCTGCCTGATACCTCTCAGCGACATTTAAAACCTCTCCCAACTTCTCTGCACCTTGTTCCATGAGAAATTTTTCTCATGTCTGGAGCCATGGACTCTCTCAATTGCTCAATCATGATCATTTCTTTAAGATCTTGGGTCTTCCCCAGAGCAGTCCATTTCTCCAAATAGGTTTCCAGTCTAGCAGAGAATTGGTGGTATGTCTCCCCAGGCAACAGTTTGGCATTTCTAAATTTCTTACGATAAAATTCACCATTCTTCTCGTACCTTAATAACAAAGCCTGCTTTAACATGTCATAATTGTCTTGGTCTTCCCTGTTCATTTTAGCAAAGACTTCATAAGAAGTACCCCTCAGTCCTTGTGATAGCTTTAAACTCCACCTCTCTCTCTCTAACCCATATGTAGTAGCTAATAACTCAAAACGTCCTAGGTACCCCTCTATGTCATCGTCTTTTTCAACAAAATGGTCTAAATGAAACCCCATAGCTGAGTTTGAGGCTCCCAGACTGGGCGTAGCATCTGAGGCAAAAGGGCTGGCACCATTTTCAGGAGCCTGGCCTTGTAATTCCAGCTCCCTTAGTCGTAATTCATGCTCCCTTTGCAACCTTCTATCTTCTGCCTCCCTTTCGGCCTTTTTATCTTCTGCCTCCCTTTGCTGTCGTTTGTCTTCTGCCTCAATCTGCAGCCTCTTAATTTCTCTATCCACCTCAATTTGTAACCTCTTCTCTTCAGCCAACCTTTCAGACTCTAATTTTCTTTCAGCCTCTTTTTCTAATCTCCTTTCTTCCCGTTCAATATATTTATCACATTCAGCCGTTACGTATTGAATTAAAATCTGACCATCCATTCCCATCTCCTTTGCGGTCAGCACAGCAGCTGATCTAAATTTTGCTAGCTCCGCCATACTTTCTAAACAATATAATAATATACAAAATAAATCTCTAACCAGTAAATACACTAAGTACTTCTTATGACTATAGTCTAACTAATTCTAACTAACCAGTTAACTAATTAATTATTACTGGCTGTGAAGATTCACCAACTTCTAATTGCCCTTTTAATTTAAAGGGACACTTTTAATTTTAAGGGAATTTTACAATTTTGTTCCCCTAATTTTATTTCTCCCACCAGGAGATCCTTATATTACTGTTTATGCTAAATATCCCTGGACAAGACCCCAATTTATGTAGTGGATTTTGATGGTATTGTATGGTGGTGTTATCACCTAGTGTGATGCGTGAGGTCAGCTGTGAAGGCTCCTGAGATAATTGTAACTGTGAATATACAGAAGGCCCTTTCGTGCTACCACTTTATGACCTCACACATATCTTTTTTTTACTAATGAATGTGGCTACGTTAAAATCTAGGGTACTGAATGCAATGTGTTGTATGGACATATACCCACACCCACAGATATTAATTAAGTCTAATACTATCAATAAAATTTATAACACAATGAACTAAATTCAGCTGGTTAAATTTAGAATAGAAAATCTTTTTTTAAATTTATTTGTTCTGAACCAAGGTTTTATTTTGGCCAGAACTTATGCAAAGATTTTGAAATTTATGAATGAATGGCATGAATAAATGGCATGTTAAATGAAAGATGTGTACATATGCAATCTTCAAGATTAATTATAGTATTACTGTTCGTAATGTTAATTTTTCTGGGAAAACTATGAATGGATGTGCTGTTGGGGTGGCTTCATCCCTCCCTGTTTATGCCTACACAGCATTGTCCATTAATGATGGAAGGAAATGGGATGCTTCAGTAGTAAATTCTCTTGGGTGCTAGTTTTATGAAGTTGGTGTAAGTTCAGCAGGCCAGCTAGCCTACTTAACTTTGCCAGATTTGTTCTGGTGCTGGAATCTGATGGCCCCACCTCTCCGTGCTTGAGCAATACACAGATGTTCTGTCGAAATGTACCCTGCACGGGTCCTCACTTCAATTATTAATCAGCATTTGACACCACCTTAGTGTCAAGATCGAACTCACAGCTCTGAAATAAAGTATTGGTTTTTGCTCAGAACCTTACCTAATAAGCCACTTCTACACATAACAAATTACAATAACACCACATAAACAGGGTCAGTTCTCTCTGACCAGACAGCACATCTTACCTAGTTGGTTTCGCATAGGGTAAGTTTCCCCAGTCTACAGATTCTGAAATAGGTGCATTATCTCACTGCCATAGAATAGGATAGGTGATATGATTCACTGTTCTCAACACTTGATCACCCCTTCCTAAACCTTGCTGTAGTTTATATATTGTTTGTCCCTAGACCCTGAACTAGGGCGGGGGGTCCAGAGCGAATCCTTACTTGTTTGTAAGGCTAGATTTCGATATGGCAGTATCAAATCACTCGAACATTAAACAATATTCAAAATATACAAAGAAATAATTTCAATCTTACCAGATTATGAATAAAGAACACAGAAATGCTAGCAAAACTCAGCTGAGCTGTGGCTATAGTATGGCGTCCCTGAACTTATTTCAATTTATTTCATTTGGAAATCACCACACTTGAAATTTACTGTGTCTATCACTGGACAACTATTGAGGAATGGCAAAAAAGCTCGTCTGAGCGCGGATATGATTGTCTGTGGCCAATCAATGCCTTGGTTTTTTTTTAAATTCAAATTTCCTACACTAAAGTCATTTCAGTCATGCTTCAGTCAAGTATGGATTTTTATCTGTTAGTCTGTCCGTCTCTACTTGCGTTTTTACAAAAACGTACTTGATTTTTGAACCAACCTTTCTCTCCCCTCCAAAATTTTGTCGTTAAAAGTTATTTTTAGACACAGCTTCCACCAATATCCCTTCTCTTCCATGCTAAGTAGATTTGAACACCTGCGTCTCGAGGTCGCGATTTTTTGTGCAAATAGCGACACTTTTGATTCAATGCAGTCTTTCGCTGTTGTGAACAACACTGTCTTTTGTCATTATTTTCATTATTATCTATCCGTCTGTAAAATTAAAAACATATTATTTCACTGCTCAGAATGGGCCATCCGGCCAGCTAATTTTTATATTCCTAACATTAATATTAAGAAACAGTTACTTTTTAAATTTTGTAATATTTCAAGCATCTGCGTTTAGCCGCTGAATTCAAATCAAAGGCTTGGTATCGCAAAAGCGTCCAATAAATGACTGTGGCGTATCATATCCAAGGTCCCTTCTGTCGAATTCCTTACTTTATGTCAACTTGGGGGGGGGGGAACGTGACTTTTCCTCCTTGCCCCACCAATTTGCGTCCATTAACCTCGCTAGTTCAAGTACGCGTTCAGTCAGATTTTTGTCTTTTGATCCTCGTTCCGTTTTGCCTTCAAGTCTAACACCTGATGACCCGCGGCGCGGGCGATCATGTATTCCAGCAGCTTATGCATTGGTTTTTATCCTTACATTTTATCCTTTGGAGATATTTTTACGTTGTATCACTCGTTAATTTTATGACAGTCACAGTGTTGTCAAGTGTGGTGGAATAAATTAAATTGTTTATCTGTCTGGTGTTGTTGTGACTTACACTTCATCATATACATACCCTAGACATTTAACGTAGTCATCACAATATTCCAGAATAATTCTGACTGAGTGTTACGTGCAGTCTTTGATATCTTACAGTATTATACATTGGTATACTTGTTATGTTCGCAAATATTTTGTAAACAAAATAAATATTTTTTAGTGCTTAAGGGAAAGTCATTATTGAGTTACTTCCCTTGAAAGTTGTGCCGTCTCTTTCGATCGAACTCCGCGGATGAATCCAGTTGTACTGCGATTTATTCTTTGTTTGGGTAGTAATAGATTGTTCTTGCTTCAGAATATCTATGGCCTGAATTTATGTGTATTGTTTGTCTGTGTAGGACGAATCTGTCTTATATCTGTATATCTTTACATATCTAAGTCGAACTATATGTTCTGTTGTCTCTAGAGAGGTCAAAGGCTGTTCGGCGGATGTGTAGCGAGAGAGGTGTGTTTTGGCTTCGCCCTGATGATGGGCTGTGTTTTTCTATGTCGGCTTGATGCCGGGGAAAAAGTGATCTCAGTGGTTTTTGGGGAAAGTGATAGTCGTCTAGACCTATCGTGTATGCTTTACCCCAGTGTTCATTCTTATTGCCAAGGAATGGCAAAATCATATTTCTGAAAACCAAGGTAATAAAGATACTCTTTTGAACTCTCGTACGAAGCCACCGTTTTTTCGGTAGGGATGATTTGTACGTCTGAGAGGATACATCTAACTAGATGAAAAAAAAACGATTCTGATTCCTAGCAGCACTATATCCTGTAGAATGCAGTCAATTGTTCATGATCAAATCTACAGAGCAATGAAATGTTTTATGAATGACTAACTTTAGGACAGATTCATTATCTGTATCCAAACGTGAGTGACAGCTCACGAGTGAAGCCATCTTGGAACCAAACATGTAGTGACTTTCAAGAAGAGAAAAGGGATGCCCGTATTATCGCTTGATTAGTCCAGAGATCACTGCTACACATGAGAACCCATTGCTAGCGGTTCAATATAATTATATGGAAAAACCTGTGCTGGACATTATGTTAAGGAATCTTCGCTAGACGAGATTAGGTCTAGAAGCCATCTTGGATATTGTTTATAATCTGACGTGCTTTGTCAGTAAACTCAGTTGATATATATATATATATATATATATATGGGCAATACTGAGTGCTTGGCTACTGACAGTCCATTATACTATTATTCTACATGAGTGCCCATGTAACATAACATTGCAAGACCATTTATCCACTGTACCATGATGTATTATGCCAACCTGTGATTTGTCACTATCTGTGCTGTCGAGTGTGTACGTCCAATTAAACTTTAGTAAAGGTACACAGTCGTTGGTGTCGATGACTTCCAGCCATACATGAGTGTGAGAAAAGAACATTTGTCAACACCACGAACTCTTCCTATCATTCGCACATTATACACTCCATCTATGTCTACACACCACTGCGTAGGTCAAGTTGACATTCTATACTCAAACCACAAGCAATACAACAACACAGCATGTAGCTCTGGTGATGTTCGAGCGAGCTTCAGATTTCTCAGCATGTCTCTTGCTCAGGGCAAGGGTCTTGTATTAAGAGTTTATCAACTGATGATGATGATGTCTGCTTCCATCCACTGATATTTATCATTTGGTGGACATCATTAATAAGAAAAAGATCCTTATCACTGAGGCATAATGTGGTAGCAAGTAAGGTTATCTGTAAAACACTACACCTATTAGATACAGATACCTTCACAGCTGATCTCAGTCAGTACACTAAGTCCCCTATAAAAATTTATAACATCCCACTTTACCACAATAGCTCTGGGCAGGGCCGGATTAAGCTAGTGCGGGGCCAGTAGCATATG
The DNA here is from genome assembly GCA_024509875.1 of Oreohelix idahoensis. Taxonomy (NCBI): domain Eukaryota; kingdom Metazoa; phylum Mollusca; class Gastropoda; order Stylommatophora; family Oreohelicidae; genus Oreohelix; species Oreohelix idahoensis. Next base: position 9,398 of record JAMPIV010003187.1, read on the forward strand.
TTAAGAAAGGGGCCCTATATTAAAAAAAACAATAAAACAACACAAACATATTTGAACACATACATTTTTAATTTGCATAGTAATTATCATTATCAATTAATTCGTGCTTGTAATCCTATAAACTTGCCACTCATGTTGCCGGCGTTGTCATAACTTTGACCACGGCAGTCTTTAATATCAATGTCATTTGCCTTTAAAAAATTGAGTAGACTTTTAGTAAGCTGTTCAGCACTATGACCTTCCATATCCAAAACTGTCACAAATCTTTCAACTGGTCCAGATGGCAAAACATAGCGCAGAGTCAAAGTCAGCTGGTTCATATTAGATATATCTGGAGTAAAATCCAATGAAACGGAATAATACTTGTATTTCTTCACTTCACAGAGAATGTGATCCAGTATGCTGGATCCAATCAGATTGATGAATTCCTCACACGTTGTTTTAGATAGATATGATGTATGTCCAAATCCTTTGTTTGCATGAGTACTTATATGCTCTGCCAGAAAAGGGTCAAACTTGGCCAGTAATTCTAACAACCCTAAGTAATTCCCGTTATAAGGGTACCCAACAATTTCAACACTGCCACGAAATGAAAGGCCTCGTTCTGCTAAAAACTTCACAACTTCAATTATTTGCTCTAGAAGTTTGTGCCAATACTTTTCTAGCATGTCCATTTGTTTCACAAGATGGGGAATCGACACGTTCACCTTTGTTTTTACGCATCAACAGTGAAATTAAAGCTTGTCTATGTGAGGAGCTTTCTTCATGTCAACGCAACAGATTGCTTGCATTTTTCCAGTCATTAAACCCTTCCGCAGTAAACTTTGATGAACATTCTGAACTCATAAGCTTGCATGGGAAACAGAATAGGCGCCCTTTACTTTCTGAATAGCATAACCATTTTCTTGCATGTTGCTTGTTTGTAAGTTTATGAATATGTGTAAAATAAGTCTTCTGACAGTATCGGGTTTTCTTTTCAGTGTCATACAATCGCACGGATGAAGAGAAGGCATTATCAACATGTTGACATTTTTCACTTCCCTTGGATATGCAATATTCACGCTCACAGTCATCTATATTGTTCGGCCAGTCACCAATATCATTAGAGTACTTCTTCGTTTCACTTATTCTTTCACATTGAGACTCAGTGTATACTTCGTTTTGCTGTATGTTTTCTGCTGCACAGCCTGCACTAGTACTAGTTGTTCCTGTACTTCCAGCTTCAGCGGTTAGAGTACCACCACCATGAACATCAAAATATTCTGTCAGCTTACGTGTTTTTGATATCACAAGTTGATCTCTTATTTCTTTTTCTTCCTTCGCTTTACGTTTTTCACTTCCAGAAGCATAATTACGTCCAATATCTCTGTGTCTACTGCTCATTTTTTGAGTTTTCTAACCTTACAAATCAAGAAATTTTAATCAAGATCGAAAGAGAGTGCGAGCACGCCGTATACCTCAATTAAAACAGGAAGTTTCCGTTTCCTAAATTCTAGTTTTTATTGTTAATGCAAATTCATTTCACAAAGAACGAAACAAAATTAGAGGGGCAGTCGCCTAGAGCCAAAAAATTGGCTTCCGTCCAAACGTGACCAAATTTTCAACGCCCCTTAAATGGCTTCCATCCGCAAACAGTTAAGATAAAAAATAATGAAGAGTCACACTAAGTCACCCTCTTATGCTCTTTCTCTCACAATTTCGTGACACCAAATGAAAAGGCGCTAAAGATGGCATAAATCACAAGATCATTGGTTTAACGCTCGTATTTTTTTTCTTCTCTCTAACCAGCGGCACTCGAGCTTTCCAGCTCTTTTGGCCCAATGACATGTCATTGCGAGGCTGGGGGGTCAGTGGACTTTCCTTCCAACCCGGTCAGGAGCTTCGCTCCTTCCCATCAACGCTCGTATTGGAAGATAACCAAAAAATTATGTACATATTTATTGGCGCGGGGCCCCTAAAAGCGCGGGGCCCGTAGCATATGCTACTTGTGCTACTACGATAATCCGGCTCTGGCTCTGGGGATTATCAGGGTACACAAGCTGCCATACCGCTACAAGGTATAGGTACCATTGATGGCAGTCCACCACACAATTTGCATAAGGAAAATTCTCCGAATCTTTTGGCCAAACAACTTCAGCAACCAAGAACTACTTATTCGGAGTAACCAGGAGGACATACACACCATCATAGCTGACAGATGCTGGAGTTGGGTTGGCCACGTCCTCAGAAGGGACCCTGATACCATCACAAGAACAACTATGCTTTGGACCCCCGAGGCAAAGCGAAAGAGAGGCCGACCAAAAACAACTTGGCGGAGTACTGTGGAAGCCGAGATGCAAAGAATGAACTAGAGTTGGGGCACTGTACGAAGGATGGCCGCCGACCGAGCAAAGTGGAATCAATTTGTTGCTGCCCTACAAGACGCCACCAGGCGTGATGGCCACTAACTGCTTTGGCGGTTGGCGGTTATGGATCAAAGAAGAAGATAGATAGATAGATAGATAGATAGATAGATAGATAGATAGATAGATAGATAGATAGATAGATAGATAGATAGATAGATAGATAGATAGATAGATTGACAGACAGACAGATAGATAGATAGATAGATAGATAGATAGCTAGATAGATAGATAGATAGATAGATAGATAGATAGATAGATAGATAGATAGATAGATAGATAGATAGATAGATAGATAGATAGATAGATAGATAGATAGATAGATAGACTGACAGGCAGGCAGGCAGGCAGATAGATAGATAGATAGATAGATAGATAGATAGATAGATAGATAGATAGATAGATAGATAGATAGATAGATAGATAGATAGATAGATAGATAGATAGATAGATAGATAGATAGATAGATAGATAGACAGCATATAGTACTCTCACACAATAGAAAGGACAGGGATTGACGACTGTCTAGAGAACCGATAATTGCTTTCCAGTTCCCCTTGGAGCACATGTCTTCAATAAATGTGTGTCAAACCTTGTCCCGTGCTATCCATTCAAGATCTTGCTAAGTCTTCTTAAGTCCTCCACGTCTGTGTTTAAGCAGGTTGTATTTATTCGGATGTTGATAGCCTACTCGGCTTGGAGGTATTACTGAACAAACTATGTCCCGTGTTTCAGTTAAGATCCTTCAGTATCAATGTCCTGTTACTCATTTATGTCGTGCAGGACGAGTAACATGAGGTTATGCATTGAGCTGTAATTCATTTTTACACAGAAACTACTGCTGCAAGGCTCCACAAGTGTATGAATGCTTGGGATAGATAGACATTAAACAAAACAAAAACTAGTACAAAAGACAGAAATAGCTAACGTTGCGGGCACAAGACCTTCGTCGGGGAAGGAAAGAAAGTGAGAGTTAAGTAGGACACATGAAAAAATAAATTAAAAATGGGTACTACCCGTAAAATCTACTAAGACTTAGCGTGTCCTCCAATACGACAGAGCGCCACGAAAACATAAAATGGCTGCAGCTTCCGGGTGTAAAAAGTGAATACTGGGAATGTTTGGAGCAGGTTTACTGGACAGGGACCAGCTACAGTGGTGGTTCCATGCTCCATGAGGACAGCAAAGGAAAATGATGATGATGATGATGATGATGATGATGATGTCCTTTATTTTATTTCTGAGATATAGGTGAGAAGCTGCAGTTGGATAGTGTACTCACAAACACTTAAGAAACCTGTTCATGGTATTTCAAATCCATATTTATTCTATAATCCATATTTATTCTATAATCCATATTTATTCTATAATCCATAAAATAAGAGAACGTACGAATTAAATAAAAAAAAATTGCCGAGGCGCGTCCCGTTCAGCCTAGTCGGGTATATTAGTGCGCATGTCCGAATATAACAGACCTTGAAGTCTGATAACATTTAGTTGTTAGAACGAACTTTATTTCCAAAGGGTTGAGAATTTTCCAGGCAGACCCTTCAAACATTCTGCCCTTCCTTTCTCTCATCTTTTATACAGAATCAATTTAGAGAGTTCAAATGAGACGCAAAATAAAGAACACATTGAGAAGAGAAATGATGAAGGGGATAAAGAAGATATAGAAAGTCTATAAACGGATGGCACAAGACAAGCCTTGGCAAGAATTTGTTGAAGTCATTTTCTGTGGGAACAGAAGTGGGATGATGATGATGATGACGGTGATGATGGTGCTGGTAATGGTGATGGTAATGGTGATGGTGATGATGATGATGGTGATGATGATGATGGTGATGATGATGACGGTGATGGTGATGATGACGATGATGATGATGGTGATGATGATGATGGTGATGAGGGTGATGATGATGATGGTGATGATGGTGTTGGTGATGGTGATGATGATGATGGTGATGGTGATGATGATGATGATGATGATGATGATGGTGATGGTGATAATGATGATGATGGTGATGATGGTGATGATGATGATGGTGATAATGATGATGGTGATGTGATGATGGTCATGATGATAATGGTGATGATGATGATGGTGATGATGGTGATGATGATGGTGATGGTGATGGTTTTGATGGTGATGGTGATGATGATGATGGTGATGGTGATGGTGATGATGGTGATGCTTATATCGTTGAATTTAATTTACCTGCTGTTTTTTTAATAAATGGTTATGCAATGTGAAATGTCCAAATATTATAATTTGCATTTGGGATTTTTAATTCTTGTTTCCAAACCTGGAGTTCACGCAGGCAGAGCGATTGCGAGACAAAATAATAAGATAATGTGAATATGACAACAATAAATGAATACACTAGTAATGAAAACAAAGCAAACATTAAAATAAAAATGTATCAGTGCCATTAGTGACCGACTTTGTTAATGTCATTATAACTTTGCAGAGGATAATGAACCAACTGTGATATTTTGTAAATACATGTTTTAGCTATAGCATCGTGACATCTACTGGGGGGCGGCGGGGAAGGGAGACTTGTAGCACAGAGATAGATAACAGTTACATCCGATTGGCATGTACGGATGAGAAAACCATAACTTCTGCAGGGTCTGTTGCTGTTATTATGTAGTTGTTGTTGTTGTTGCTGTTTAACTAGATTGATTTCCATACAACCTGCCTAAGGAAAATTCTTCGAATTTTCTGGCTGAACACCATCACCAACCACGAGCTGCTAACTCGGAGCCACCAAGAAGACATGCGCACCATCATAAATGGTACACGCAATAATTGGGTTGGCCAAATCTTCAGAAGAGACCATGACACCATCACCAGACCTGCCATGCTATAGACTCCAGAAGGAAAACGAAAGTGATGCCGGTCAAAAGCTTCCTGGCGGAGAACTGTGGAGGCAGAGATGCAAAGCATGAACCACAGCTAGTGCACCACGTGACGGATGGCTGTCGACTGAGTAAAGTGGAGACAGTTTGTTGCTTTCTTACAAGACGCAATCAGGCGTCATGGTCACTGTTTGCTTTGTCAGTCAGCGGCCAAAGACCAAATAAAGAAGAAGAAAAACTAAGGCTGCTGAGCTTTACGCTCTTTCAATGTCAATGCCAGGCTGAAGAATCAATTAAATAAATAAAGAGAGACACCCCAGGCTTGTGAACAGTAAATAAATAATACACCTAAAGCGATATGTTGCAGGCACTCGTAAGAAATAAAGAAGTAGAAAACTTGACAACAGAAAATCAACAAAAGTGATAGTATAGACTTGCATGTGACACAGACCTAGGAATATTCCTTATGAGTGCCTGCAACATACCCATATATATATATACAGTAGAACTCCATTTATCCGAACCCCATGGGACCGAGCATCGTTCGGATAATCAAAAGTTCGGATAATTGGATTACATAATGTATCGAGTACATGTACACATATTTCTAAAAATAATTAACCATCACAAGGAAAATACACTATAAAACATGTTTACTTGTACTGTAATAATAATACCCACACTGTATTAGATCACCGTATCACCAAAATCTTTCATTACACTGCAGTGCATGTACTACTTGTACAGTATTATTTTATTTTTTTTTTAAAGAGAAATATTTTCAAAATAACATTACAAACGATTCAAAACTAGGCACAACTTACGTATACATGTACTTGCACAGATGTAGCCCACTATTTAAAATAATGAGGAATCCTCTTTTGTACCAAACTGGATAGTCTCCTTTTGGCTGCTAAGTCCCACATTCTCTTCAACAGCAGAAGCTGTGTAGGACAGCTTTCATCTTCTTGCTCGTACCAAGCCATCGTTGTTTCTAGTGCTATAAAGGCTTCTTCAGGACTTGGTCGACGTTTTGGGTTATCTTCATAATCTACAAGTACATCATGTACTTCTGAGGAGTCTTCATCATCGGTCACTACATGTATTTGGTTTTCTTCTTGCACAAAAGACAACATTTCTTCGTCATTCAAAAACTGAAAACCAGAATCATTATCATCTTCTAACCACAAGTGTGCATCATCTTTGTCACAGTCCGAAAATCCGGGCATTGCTTGAAACAGTTCCACAACTTCATTTATACAATCATCATTTGTGTCCACTGCAGTAGTTTCATTGCCTCCTTTTTTCCCAAGCAATCTATTCCAAGCCTTGTTGAGATTATCTTGTGACAGGGTGGTCCAAGCATCAGCTAACATATAGCAGCAGTCTTTGAGATTAAGCTTTTTGGAAAACGCCACCACACTTTCTTCATCTTCATCCAACAATGAACGACGCAGGACTTCCTTCTTGTACATCTGTTTAAGCTTTGCTATAACACCCTGATCCATTGGTTAAATCAGTGCTGTTACATTGGGAGGCAGAAAAATTACTTTAAAATTTGCATCAACTGCATTCAATGTATCCGTCTCTGGATGAGATGGTGCATTGTCCAGTAAAAGAATTACTTTTCCAGTTTTCTGTTCTTGTTCTCTCGACCTCTTCACCAATCAAGAAATATTTCACTATTCATCCAAGCACTCTTCTGTGCTTTGTAGCACAATGGGAGACATGTCACATTCTTTAAACAACGTGGTTTTATTGGCTTTGCCGATCATTAGCACCGGTAAACGATGACTTCCACTGCAATTCGCGGCTATCAAAATTGTTACTCTCTCTTTGCACTTTTTAAACCAAGGAGCAGCTGCTTCGCGCTGAGATGCAAGTGATTTTTGAGGCAATGATTTCCAGTATAAGCCAGTCTCATCGGCATTATACACATCATCGAGTGAATAACCTTCTTCTTCCAAAAAAAAGCCAAGAATGTTTCTTTAAAATTTTCAGCGGCAGTTGCATCGCTAGATAAAGATTCCCCTTGAATCTTCAATTCTCGTATGCCATGACGAGATTTAAAGTTTCTTAACCATCCCTGGCTAGCCTTAAAGTCAGGAGGACCGTCAAGTTGTTTCTTGAACTGTAGTGCCTTTTCACACAATAGAAAGCCAGAGATAGGTTCCCCTTTGCTTCTTCTTTGCACAAACCATATATACAAAGCCTCTTCCAATTTCAAATCTTTCGCATTTCTCATGGTTTTACGTTTCTTCGACCCATTTTCACTATCCAATTTCGATGCAAAACTCATAATTTTATCCTTGTTACTTTTGATGTCAGAGACGGTAGCTTTCCCAACATTGAAAATCCTTGCAAGTGAAGACACAGTTTCACCTTTTCCTAGTCTCTTGATAATTTCTGTTTTCGTTTCAACTGACAAAACATTGCGGTTCTTTTTATATGCTTTGGGCCTACTGGAAGATGTCATATCGCACAGAGAAATACTTGTACACCAAAATTATTCTGCTATAGTAGCAGACACAATTATTTTAAGTTGAACTGTCTGTTTAGCCAGTGGTCTGCCTAGAACGCACACGTACACTGGATTGGTAAACCAGATATTAACTGACTTTATGATTTAACTGACTTCCTGTACATAAACGACCGACCATTATCCCATCCCATCTTCTACAAATTGTTTGCACACATTTGAAGCTTGCCGCATCAAAATATTCAGAAATATAGTCTAACGTGACTGGTGGCACCTGATTTTTTTTTCTGGAAAAAGTGTTCGGATAATTGGGTGTTCGGATAATTGGGGTTCGGATAAATGGAGTTCTACTGTATATATATATATATATATATATATATATATATATATATATATATATATATATATATATATATATATATATATATATATATATATATGAACATTACATCACGTTCATATCTCATGGGATTAACGAAAATATTTTAGTAGCCTGCTGGAGAGTTTCCATTTGGATCCCGGGTACACCGCGATTAGAGATCTAGTTCGAAATTTCCTTAGTTTAAGAAATCTTTCTTTTTTTCCCCCTGCAGTTGCCTAAAGATCTGTCAAATCATCCACTGAAATCTATCGATAGATTGGGATCGACTGGTTGCCGAACCCTGCAACTGAAACATTAATGTGCTCCTGCAGTCAGGGCCGTCTTAACAGCATTGTAGGCCCTGGGCAAAGCAATGCACTGGGTCCCTACCAGCCCTACCCACCCACGGAAATACAAATGATATCTTATGAACAATATGGCAGCATCCCAGCATGGGGCCCCTAGAATCGTGAGGCCTCTGGGCACTGCCCAGTGTGCCCATGCCTTAAGACGGCACTGCCTGTAGTGGTGGTTTCCATGATGAGGTTGCCAACCTCGTGCACAGCCTTATAAAAGTATCCTTTTACGACATGCCTGAGAGAGTAGTAATCATTTTCTCATCAAAATTTGACCAATGGAATATTTCCAGGATGCCTAACTGTTACAGTGAACGCTAAAACATAAATGAATATTTTTAAAAAATAGTTCTTTTAAATGACCAGATAAGACACCTAGTATTTACTTGAAACAATAACATCATATTCAAACACAGAAAAAAAAAACAAAATAAATGAAGAAGACAAATGCTTTATATTTATTCAATGTGTCGTGATTTGGTCTGTCTTACAACGCGTCATACCGAAAACCTTACTGTGGGAAACTGTCCGATACAATAGCCAATCAAAACGCTTCTTTCGTGGTGTGTATACTGGAATATTTTAGGCTTAACATAGAGGCCCATTTTGTGTAAATGATAGTACGAATTTATGTAATTTCTTAAGGACTAAAGATGTTTAAACGGAAAGGTATAGATATTTCAACAGCGGGAATGTTACTTAAGAGGTAGGTGCAAAGACTTCCTCGAATAGTAGTTCAATTATAGAGAAAAATCGTTTAAAATGACATCTATACATCAGGGTAGTCCCCAATTTAGTTAGTTAAAGTCTGCATAGATTTAAATGCAGTTTGCTAACTAAACAATTATTAGATAGAAAGGTAGAGATAAATTCACAGTATAATTCTAACTTTAAATGATCAAAATTGGTCCAGAATTAAGAGAGATAATAAATATTAAACATTTTGCACATTGAACAAGAAGGCAAAAATACACCTCAATTTTAGATTCCTAACTCCGTTTTTACCCCATGCCATCCGAGAGGGAGGGTGCGGTACTATAAAAGTCCTTGAACTTGGCTGAATTGAGGCCACAACTTTTTCAAAACCGAGCTGAACAGACGAAGAGCGTTAAAAAGTGTTACTGCCATTATACTTTGCCGCTGCATCTGACTAGCAGACCTAGATGCCTATTAACAGCCTGTTACAGCTTGTGTGTATTGCCTGAGGGTAAGAAAGAATATATATATATGTATATATTTATGTATTTTGCCTTGTTTTAATCCAATGGTGTGTTAGGAAGTTCATGGCAGGTGTTACAGAACGAGTGTGCTGTCGGTTGAAACGCAGGCATGTGTTAACTTTTAGAGACGAAAGCCAGCATTGTAAAATGTGTAGAATAATTGAGAATTATGGCAAAAATACGACTGTAGGTTTAATAATGTATTTGAATGAGGATTTCTTAAAGAAATACCATTTGTCAGGACCCTAAGGAAAGATTGACAGGAATTGTTGTAATGAATCGATCAAGATATTACTTAGTAGTTTTATTACTAGGCCAAATCATTGTATGGAAGCAGATCATGGACAACTGGATATAACTTAGGATTTATAAGGAAATTGTAGTCACAGTGAACTGGCTGTGATTGGTAGTGACGTAAATTGTCCTGTGTATATGTTAGCACAATGTCTGACACTGTTTGTTACGTCCATTGTATGTAAGGATAGAATAGTGCTGGACCATACAGAGGTTGTGATTATTTGTATTCCAGGTTTTATCCTGCAACTACCAAGATTGTACGAGACATCCACTTCGGTGGGACTCTGTGGTGCGATAGTTCTTGAAGTTTATAGAACTGGTTACCCTGTTTTCCCAGCCTGGAGATCCAGACATTGAGTGATCCTGGCTGGAGTTGGATGCATCTCACCCCAACAAGATAAGTAGAATAGAAATTCCACTGGTCAGCCTATTCAGACTCTAACACCAATATAAGAATAATAAAAGATACAAGTACAGTGTATGATGAATCCTTGTGGATAGAATGAATATATTACTACCTTCAACAGTTCAACTCAGTGACACAATACAGTGTATTATACTAATTAATCAGTGTAAAAAAATAGAACTTTCAAGACAGGATTCTGTTTGATAATTAAAGTTTCTATGTTTATTTATTTTATGCTGTAAATACCTTTGAATTTCTTTAAATTACCTAACCGAAAAGAAAACCGGTATAGGTTTAATAAATTGTAAATATGTAGCAGCAGAGTTTCTGAAATTATTTACATTGAGTTACAAGTTTTTGTTGGATACATATGTGGTGAAGTGGGATATTATAAATATTTATAAGGGACTTAGTGTACTGACTGAGATCAGCTGTGAAGGTATATATATATCTAATAAGAGTAGTATATTATATATAACCTTACTTGCTACCACATATCTATATATCTCAGTCAGAATTATTCTGGAATAGTGTGATCGCTACGTTATGTGTCTAGGGTATGTGTATGATGAAGTGTAAGTCATAACAACAGACAGATAAACACTATAGGAGGCACTGATAACTTTCAAATAACAATATGTATTCATTACTGGCATGAATGAATATGTGTCCTGATTCAACTACAAGGGAATCAGGAATCACAATCAATTTAAATTACAAGTTATATGTACAGAATTTACCAATATGAATATAGTAGTGACATATATTATTACAAATATCCTATGTGTGTCAGTGTGTAGTAGTAAAATGAGGTAATACTGGTTTTGTTTTGTTCAAGCTCTGTTGGTATTTGTCATCATGACTTCAATATTTTGTCTTTAGGGACTAGTATTGGAGATGTTCTCAGTTCCTGATATTAAGACAATTAAATTCCCCTCTTAATGTTAATTTTACAAATTCATTTCAAGATGAGGGGACATAATGTTGAGCTCAGCTGGCCAAGTTAGCTTATCTGGCGTGATGGCGGCAGGAAAGGACTCCTCTGCTCGAATTCTCCTCTGGGCTCTGGAGACACCTCACTGATAGCTAAAAGGACCAAGGAGTATGCTGTCCGACACTGGATTCAGCAAAGCTCTGACCAGGTGCTGCTCAGTACCATCAAGACCACTGTCCCTGAAATCAAGAAGGATGTACCTTCTACTTCATAACTAATTTATATTTTCTTTTTACACTGATCACAATACATCACAAACATTGCGTTCAGAGCGTTAGGCCAACAGTCAGCTTCATCTGAAATACTTTATACCAGCATTACCATCCTTAATGGTCACTACGCCTCTGCACTTCCAGCATTATTTCTGTCTAATCAATCATCCAGGTGTCAGTGTACTATTTGGCCATTCCATGCCGTTTTACTACCCTCCGACACCCTCTGTTCAGGCTGGAGCATTACAGGCTTTACCTCACGTTGGCCACTGAACTACACATATATATACAGGCATAAATCAACAATTCACATTCAATTTTCATTAAAAGATATTGAATGGTTCAAGCTTACCACAATTCATACGAATAAACACAGATACGTTGATTAGCAATGAATTCTGGCACAAACTGGCACAAATTTCCATCTGCCTATGTTCCAGGCTTTTATTTAACACAATTATGAGCTGGCTTCAACGCACTGTTGCTTTATCAAGATCATTTAAACAAGTGGTCTCGAACTAACGCTCCCAAGTGTGTATATCAGCGAGACTGGCCAATGAGCCACGTTTCGACAAGTGTTTGAAAAAATGTTACCTTTTCCCGTTTCCCCTAACAACGAAAGATAGTATTTATAGTTCGACCAATCGTGGTTAGGCTTTCATTTGTTGCGCTCCAATCAATTTGGAGTTTACATGGTAGGCTATTTATGTAACGTAAGGTTTTTTCAAACACGTTATAAAAAATTTTATGAGCAGAAATGATTTCATGCTGTCAGGCAGCCTCACTATTTTATTTTGGGTATAATTTATTAATTCCTGGACTATTTGCGTAACGTTTTACATATTATTTGTCAGCAAGCCCTAAGGAACCCAATTTTCCCACTTTAAAAGAGCTACGTGGCTGCGTTCAAAATATGTATTTTCTACCTCCTGTTTCGAAGATGTGCTGTCTGGGTACAGTTATGTTTTCAACCGTAAACCCATCTATTGTTATCTTTCCTAATAAGCGTTTTTTATGATTTTAAAACCTAACTCTGGGGAAGGGTAGTGTATTTTATCACTGTCCGTCTGAAAAAAAAAGTTAGTGCTTGTAGCCTAACACGCGTGATAGTAGTAATTGTGTATCGCGCGACGCGTGTTTAATGTTCGGCTTTCTGCCTCTCCCTTCTCGCTATCCTTTTGTCCATCTGTTCGTTCGTTTTGGTAACGTAATGTAGAAAAAGACATGAATGGAATTTAAAATTTAGGTCATTACGCAGTCTGCCTCTTAATGTTTTTCCAAGAAATACAGCACACGTTTCATTGAAGAAAGCGGGTATAATACAGTAAGCTTTTACTATCAACGTGAAAGCGTTACAATTTGCAGACGAAGCAGAAAACAAGGGGGATTTCGAGTACATTCTTTGTGACAGCACTGTCATTTTACCATTGCTCTTTTCTTTATTATATGTATTTATTAGGCTTTATATTTAATTGATAATTTATATATGTGGATTAGAATATTCCATGACACCTCCCCTCTTAAAACAGACATTATATGTCAGTCCTTTATTCTATATACACATAGAGAAATTTATTATTATTTCTGGGGTTTACGGTGATTCTCATCACACGGATGGCGGCTTAAAAAATCAGCTCCCAAATTGGTTTTTCCAGATATATACTCAATGCTAAAATTATATGGAGCCAGAAGCAAAGACCATCGGAGTAACCTAGAGTTCTCATGCTTAGCCTGTGCTAAAAACGATAAAGGTTTGTGATCTGTTTGCAACTTAAATGCCTTCCCATATAGATAAATATTGAATTTCTTTATTGCCCATATTACTGCAAGACATTCTTTTTCGCTAGTTGAGTAGTTGATTTCAGCTTTATTCAACTTTCTGCTAGCATATGCCACTGGGCTTAATTCCCCATCCAATGCATCTGATTTCTGTAGTAGAGTTGCACCTAGCCCAATATTACTTGCATCCGTCCTTACTATGAATTCTTGACTTAAGTCAGGTAATTTCAAAATGGGTTTACTTGTGAGCTTTTCCTTCAATTCTTGGTAAGTCATTTCACATTGTGGTGTCCATGTAATGCGATCTGGATGTCCTTTACGTGTCAATTCAGTTAACGGTGCACATATGGAATTAAAGTTTTTGATATACTTCTGGTAGAAACCACATAATGAGACAAAGGATCTCACGTCCTTCTTGGTTTGTGGTCTCGGGGCTTTCTGTAGTTTCTCTAAATTCTTTGGGTCAGGGGTCATGTTTCCCTGATAAACTGTGTGTCCCAAAAATTCCAATTCTTTACATCCAACGCAACATTTGGTTGGTCGGGCTGTTAAATTTGCCTCCCTAAGTCGATTAAACAGCATGTTCAGAGAGTCAATGTGTTCCTCAAATGTTTCTGTTGCTATAAGGATATCATCCATAAAATTTGTTATACAGGGATTATTCAGAGGATCCAATAATTTTCTCATCATTCTAGAGAAGACACTAGGCGCATTCTTCAATCCAAATGGCAATCTATTAAACTCATAGTGTCCTTCTGAGGTACTAAAAGCTAGGTATGGTCTAACCTCAGGCTTTACTGGAATCTGATAGTATCCTTTACTCAGATCCACTTTTGAGAAATATTTAGCTTTATTTAGTCTGGCAAACAGCTGATTTGTATCCGGCAATGGATCCACCTGTCCTTCTGTAATAGCATTCAGTCTCCTGTAATCTATACAGAGTCTATGTTCTCCAGAGGGCTTCCTTAAGAGTACCACCCCGGAACTATACGAAGACTCACTGTGCGAAATAATTCCTTCCTTCAACAGATAGTCTATCTCTTCCTTCAAAGCTTTTTCCTTAGCAAACGGAATCGAATATGGTTTCATACAGACAGGTGTGGAGTCTATGAGTTTCATATCATATTCCAATAGGTTTGTATGCCCTGGTCGGTCTGTTAACACCTCTGCATGATTATTTAGAACCTGTTGCACTCTCTCTTTCTGAGTTTTCGTTAAATGTGTACTGATTTTCACCTGTGCTGCTGTCTCACAGGGGTGTAATGGATATTCAAATGATGAAAGTGGTTCCTTTTTCATCTCCATGGCGATGGACAAGGTCAACAAGTGTGTCTCTTCCTGATGTTCTCTTTCCAAATATTTCTTCAGGAGATTCACATGATAGATTTTTTCTTTCCCCTTCTTATCTATCTTATAATTTGTTCTAGACACCTTCTCTAAAACTGTATATGGACCCTGCCATCCAATTTGTAACTTATTCTGACTCCCGGGCAAAAGAAGCAGTACTTTCTCCCACAGCCAAATTTCTGTCTTTCGCCTTCCTGTTATAATAGGCAGCATGTTTCTTCCTGGCTTGTTTCAAATTTTCATTGGCAAGTTTCCAGCCAGTTTTTTTAACCGAGTGGTCAGCTCATTCACATATTGGTATGAAGATGTAATGTTTTCCTCTGCCTTTTCATCAGTCCACGTTCTTAACAAAGCTACATATGGACCTTTAATTGTGTGGACCTATTTGTCCATGCACCGGTATGGTCTCTTCCACTCGAAGCTTTATAGTGATGATTTTTCTTCCCAGAATTTTCATTCACAAAACGACCGCTACCAATTTTTCTTTTGGGGCTTTCTCCCCACTTAAAATTCTTGATGAGAGATTTCCTCTCTACATCCTCTTCCTCCAGTTTGTTTAAGTCCGATTGAGGGATTGTCGGCTTATCCTGGGGTAAGACATCCTTTTGCACTCTCCGCATAGTGGCCATTGTAAAACAGTTAAGTGAAGCTTGTCCGTGAAAAGGGGCTTCCCATTCCATTTGGTCCACTTTATCAAATCTATTTTTCTTTTTATTATCAGGCCTAATTTTGCCCCGTGGCGTGTCCAGGTCCTGATCCATGTCCCACTTGTGGGTGTTCCCTCATGTGCTATGCTACACCTTTCTACAAAATTCTCAATGTCCCATCTTGCTTTGGGCCAATAATAATTGTGAGCCACCTTTTGAATGATGGTACCTATTTTCTCATGGTCCCCATCTGGTTTCACATGTAGGCTCCTTATTAATTCTGTCCTGTATCTTTTTGGAAGAACCAGCTGTCCGTGACCATTGGATCTAGCTCCAGTCTTCCTATACATCAACTTGTTTTTCATGTAAAAATCTCCCTTGCCTGGAGTTGTATGACAAGTTGACAATTTTCTGAAACAAGGCTTGAGTGTTTTATCCCCAGCCTGTGCCTTCCTCATCTCTTCTGGAGTGGTATCTAACATAATATCCTCCTCCTGTCTTGAGGTCGACCTGACCTGAAGGGTTGCCATATACACAGGTTTCCTTCTGCAACGGTCAGTGTCATGATTGTCCATCTGACAATTCTTACACCACCTTTTTCCTTGGTTGAAAGATTTTCTTTCATTATATTTCCTTTCATCGAATTGTGGGAATTTATTTTTATTTTCATACCGTGGCCTATCAAATTGGTGCTTACCTTTATTTTGATCCCTAGGATCAAATTTATTAAAGTTCTGTGGTGCCCTAAAGTTATCCACCTGTTTCTTTTTATTACCTGTTACCTCTGCTTGAGCTGCTTGATACCTTTCAGCAACATTTAGCAACTCACCCAGCCTCTCTGCACCTTGTTCCATGAGAAACTTTCTCAGGTCTGGAGCCATGGACTCTCTTAGTTGCTCTATAAGGACCATTTCCTTAAGATCTTGGGTTTTCCCCAGAGAAGTCCATTTCTCCAAGTATGTCTCTATTCGTGCAGAGAACTGGTGATAGGTTTCACCTGACAGTAGTTTAGCATTCCTAAATTTTTTCCTGTAAAACTCTGCATTCTTTTCATACCTTAACAAAAGAGCCTGCTTTAGCATGTCATAATTTTCCTGATCACCTCTGCTCATTTTTGCAAAAACTTCATAAGCTGCCCCACGAAGTCCCTGAGATAACTTTAAGCTCCACCTTTCTCTCTCCAACCCATACGTGGTAGCTAATAGCTCATACCTATTTATATAGCTCTCAATATCATCGTCTTTCTCAACAAAATGATCTAAATGAAAATTCATAGCTGAGATTGAGGCTCCTTGAGTAACCGTAGCATCAGAGGCAAAGGGACTGGCACCATTTTCAGGAGCATGGCCTTGAAACTCAAACTCCCTTAGTCGTAACTCATGTTCCCTTTGTAATCTCTTCTCCTCCTTTTCTGCTTCCCTTTCTGCAGCTAATCTCTTCTCTTCCCTTTCTGCAGCTAATTTCTTCTCTTCCCTTTCTGCAGCTAATTTCTTCTCTTCCCTTTCTGCAGCTATTTTCTTCTCTTCCCTTTCTGCAGCCTGTCTTCTTTCCTCGGCTTCCAATGCTTTAGCCTCTTTGTCAGCCTCAATCTGCAACCTCTTAGTCTCCCTTTCAGCCTCTAACCTTCTTTCGGCCTCTTTTTCTAATCTTCTTTCTTCGCGTTCAATAAATTTGTCACATTCCGTAGTGACATAGGAAACCATAACTTGCCCATCTAATCCTAACTCCTTTGCAGTCTGAACCGCAGCAGATCGAAATTTGGCCAGGTCCGCCATTGTCTATCATGTAAATTTATACAATGTCTAACCAACAATTCAATCTCTAATGGACAACACAGGCACCGTGAGCTCAACCTTATTTAATTCCACCCAAGGATACCTTTTAATTCTTATATTCCCTGAAGTGAATTACCCCCAATATTTTTAATAGGGAAAGATTCAAAATCCCAAGAGCGAGACCCCAATATATGTGGTGAAGTGGGATGTTATAAATATTTATAAGGGAACTTAGTGTACTGACTGAGATCAGCTGTGAAGGTATATATATATCTAATAAGAGTAGTGTATTATAGATAACCTTACTTGCTACCACATATCTATATATCTCAGTCAGAATTATTCTGGAATAGTGTGATCGCTACGTTATGTGTCTAGGGTATGTGTATGATGAAGTGTAAGTCATAACAACAGACAGATAAACAATTTAATTTAATCCACTACTCTTGACAACACTGTGACACTCACATACATATAACACTCTATGAGAATATCTTAAAGGAGGCACTGATAACTTTCAAATAACAATATGTATTCATTACTGGCATGAATGAATATGTGTCCTGATTCAACTACAAGGGAATCAGGAATCACAATCAATTTAAATTACAAGTTATATGTACAGAATTTACCAATATGAATATTGTAGTGACATATATTATTACAAATGTTCTATGTGTGTCAGTTGTGTAGTAGTAAAATGAGGTAATACTGGTTTTGTTTTGTTCAAGCTCTGTTGGTATTTGTCATCATGACTTCAATATTTTGTCTTTAGGGACTAGTATTGGAGATGTTCTCAGTTCCTGATATTAAGACAATTAAATTCCCCTCTTAATGTTAATTTTACAAATTCATTTCAAGATGAGGGGACATAATGTTGAGCTCAGCTGGCCAAGTTAGCTTATCTGGCGTGATGGCGGCAGGAAAGGACTCCTCTGCTCGAATTCTCCTCTGGGCTCTGGAGACACCTCACTGATAGCTAAAAGGACCAAGGAGTATGCTGTCCGACACTGGATTCAGCAAAGCTCTGACCAGGTGCTGCTCAGTACCATCAAGACCACTGTCCCTGAAATCAAGAAGGATGTACCTTCTACTTCATAACTAATTTATATTTTCTTTTTACACTGATCACAATACATCACAAACATTGCGTTCAGAGCGTTAGGCCAACAGTCAGCTTCATCTGAAATACTTTATACCAGCATTACCATCCTTAATGGTCACTACGCCTCTGCACTTCCAGCATTATTTCTGTCTAATCAATCATCCAGGTGTCAGTGTACTATTTGGCCATTCCATGCCGTTTTACTACCCTCCGACACCCTCTGTTCAGGCTGGAGCATTACAGGCTTTACCTCACATTTGCCACTGAACTACACATATATATACAGGCATAAATCAACAATTCACATTCAATTTTCATTAAAAGATATTGAATGGTTCAAGCTTACCACAATTCATACGAATAAACACAGATACGTTGATTAGCAATGAATTCTGGCACAAACTGGCACAAATTTCCATCTGCCTATGTTCCAGGCTTTTATTTAACACAATTATGAGCTGGCTTCAACGCACTGTTGCTTTATCAAGATCATTTAAACAAGTGGTCTCGAACTAACGCTCCCAAGTGTGTATATCAGCGAGACTGGCCAATGAGCCACGTTTCGACAAGTGTTTGAAAAAAAAATGTTACCTTTTCCCGTTTCCCCTAACAACGAAAGATAGTATTTATAGTTCGACCAATCGTGGTTAGGCTTTCATTTGTTGCGCTCCAATCAATTTGGAGTTTACATGGTAGGCTATTTATGTAACGTAAGGTTTTTTTTCAAACACGTTATAAAAAATTTTATGAGCAGAAATGATTTCATGCTGTCAGGCAGCCTCACTATTTTATTTTGGGTATAATTTATTAATTCCTGGACTATTTGCGTAACGTTTTACATATTATTTGTCAGCAAGCCCTAAGGAACCCAATTTTCCCACTTTAAAAGAGCTACGTGGCTGCGTTCAAAATATGTATTTTCTACCTCCTGTTTCGAAGATGTGCTGTCTGGGTACTGTTATGTTTTCAACCGTAAACCCATCTATTGTTATCTTTCCTAATAAGCGTTTTTTATGATTTTAAAACCTAACTCTGGGGAAGGGTAGTGTATTTTATCACTGTCCGTCTGAAAAAAAAAGTTAGTGCTTGTAGCCTAACACGCGTGATAGTAGTAATTGTGTATCGCGCGACGCGTGTTTAATGTTCGGCTTTCTGCCTCTCCCTTCTCGCTATCCTTTTGTCCATCTGTTCGTTCGTTTTGGTAACGTAATGTAGAAAAAGACATGAATGGAATTTAAAATTTAGGTCATTACGCAGTCTGCCTCTTAATGTTTTTCCAAGAAATACAGCACACGTTTCATTGAAGAAAGCGGGTATAATACAGTAAGCTTTTACTATCAACGTGAAAGCGTTACAATTTGCAGACGAAGCAGAAAACAAGGGGGATTTCGAGTACATTCTTTGTGACAGCACTGTCATTTTACCATTGCTCTTTTCTTTATTATATGTATTTATTAGGCTTTATATTTAATTGATAATTTATATATGTGGATTAGAATATTCCATGACAACATATTATAGTTATAAAGAAAGAAAATAATTAATACCCCTAGAAAAATTAGCCAACATAATCAAATAATAATACATAATATCATAGGCGGATCTTGAAAGGGAGCAAATAGACTTTCAGAACATTCACTCTCATCTCTCCTGGAGGTTTATACAGCTGATCCTAACCTTTGATGTCGATACACCCTTATTCTGTTCAGAAAAGGGGGTATGTCTTGTAAGATCAGTCTCTTACCTGGCACTATCCTGGTATCATCTGATACAGTTTTTGTCCAGGATAACCTTATTCTTTACTACAATAAGACCCTTTCGCTACACAATGAATATTTTAAAAAAAATGTTCTTTTAAATGACCGATACCAGATAAGAAACCTAGTATTTACTTGAAACAATAACATCATATTCAAACACAGAAAGAAAAATGAAGAAGACACAGGCGTTATACAATGAATATATTAGCATGTAAAATACCATGATACTACAAAGCACTATCATAAACCATTCGTTAATGTTTATTTGGCAGCCGACAACGAATTATTCTGGCCATTAATGTAATAGGGACAGCTGTATGTTATGTTTGTGTGTAGTTATTCTCCGCATATATAAACGTGCCACTCAACGGATGCTGAGGTCTAGATAGAGAGTTACACCATCTAAATACTGTCTGACAGCAAGGGATTACTTCAACACTGGTAGCCATTATCGGTAGTATAAAGCAACTCGAAAAAACAAGAAATCTAAATCTTGCGGGCCGATACATTAATGATTCTCTTGCTGAACCGATAGTAATACGGATTTCTGCTGCCGCCATTTTAGTCATGTGATTATCCTAATCGCCGCTCTGCTGTCATCCTGACTGGCAGCTTCGCGATTGGTCGGACTTGTTGTTATGGTAACGAGACGCGTGTTGTCAAGTGGGAAACTTTCATTCGATCCATGTTAACCTTTATCATGCTCCCGTATCTAGAAAATTTTTAAGATTATCTTCGCATAACGTCAACATTTTTGTATGAAGTGTGGAACCCGCACGAATGAACCGACGGAATAGGGAAGACAGAAGAAAGTACAAAGAGTAATGCAAGAAGCATTTACGTAACAAAGAGACTGAAAAAAAAAATACATACATGTCAAGAGCACGTCTTTGAAATATTAAAGGTTTTTTTTTATTTTAGAAAAATGTATCATTCACATTTTGTAATGTTGATTCTTTCTACCCAACGAGCGGCAGGGGCCATGGCGGTATAGTTCATTATTTCCCAAAGAGGCCTCTGGTACGCCCATCATGTTATAGTCAGACTTGCTCTCTGCACTTTATACGCTTGATGAATCATATATGTGTAGCACGTAACAGGACTTATAATACATCGACATATTCTTCAGTCAATTTACAATTTTATTCATATTAAAAGATATTTTCTTTTACCTTCAAATATTTACTGCTTGTTTTAAAACATCACCGGGAGCCGCGGTAGCGGTAGTGCACTGGCTTCCTAGCTCGGTGGTCCATGGTTCGATCCCCAGTTGAGGGGGATTTTTTTAGACCGTAAACTGTTCCGGGATCGACCCAGCTTCATGAATTGGGTACCAGAGCAACCCCCCAGCTGTCAGACAGTATTTAGATGGTGTAACTCTCTATCTAGACCTCAGCATCCGTTGAGTGGCACGTTTATATATGCGGAGAATAACTGCTGACCACATCACCTAGTGTGCCGAAAGTCAAGAAAATATGGGCCTAACACCATATTCCCAATATGCCTCAATGGGTGTGTAACGGGATCCTTTTTAAAACATTACCAGTTGTAAAATTAACATCCATTTTGGTGCTAAGGTTACCTAAAAACCGCCTGGGACAGCAAGTGTTAAGTATGCCTATAATAATGTCGATGCTAAGAGCATGGAGAAATTATACAAATGATGTACTTTTTTCTTCTGTGAATGGTATCATAACACATTTATTTTAGGGTTTGATGGTGTTTTGTTTTTTTGTTCTTACATATTTTATTCTAGAATCAACTACATTATAATATTAAGTACTGTATATTTCGGATACTCTTTTCAAACATTTGGTGTGCTGGAGGGGTAGTTTCTTTGATTACATTAGTATAGTCGTCAAATCCCAGTTTCCTTTGTGGAAACTCTGTGCACATTATACCTAGAGCTACTTCTACTACTTCCTACCGAAATTAATTTTGTTCCGTCCGCTAGTGCTTGATTTAGTATTTCATCTAACTTCATTTTGTTGCGGCTCGGCCCCGATTTTCACACAATGCCTGCTGGATCTAATTTTCCTATGATAATCAATTTATCAAATGGGAGCTCTCTATCAATTTCTTGTTATGTATCTGAAAATGTTGTGTTGTCTGTGGAGCATTCTGTATGTTCTTATCTAAACTTACTTCATTTTAACTCTTACTCTAATGTCATTGTTGAAGAGCAGTTGTTATGCTTCGTGACCATATGTCAGTTTATGTAGTTTTTTTTTAAATTTCACACACGCTACTAAAAATGAGTCTTGTTCTATTATTACATTGAAGCTTCTTATCCAGCCTGCTACTGTTACAAGTTGTTTTTCTATTTTTTAATCAGAAACTGAAGACTTCTAGAGGTTGGTCAGATTCCTGTACTTTTTTATTTTTTTTATTTTGATATATATATATTTATAAAGTCTGTACTTTTCTTCCTGAGATCGTTATTCTTAATTAGGACAATTGTTGCGAATATTACTGAGCCTCGTGGCATACCATTTAGTTGTCCAATTTTTTCAGACCCTTCATTATTCATTGTACATAAAATATTCTGCAACTGTGTCTATACACATCTTTATCTTCTGACAGTGTTAGATATATATCTTCTAAGTGTCTTGTAGTACGGCCTCGAAATCATGATCATATTAAATGATTTTGGTTACCCGAGAAATGCAGGGCTGCAGTAGCTGCTGGCCAATGATTTCTATTTTGGGCTGTCTACAGCTTTTATCCTTCTTCCTCTTCCTTGTTCGCCCTGAAAAGGACGATGGTTGCGTTGTGTCTGTTTGCGCCTAAGCTGTGATATCTGCACCTTTCGGTCGACACATCCGACTTCTGCACGGCATTTTTAGGGACCGGGTTTGCCTTCCCATTTCGATCCGTACTCGCTCAGCCAGACTGCACTGCTGCAGACTGTTTCCAGGACCACCACGCGGAGGTGGAGTACGGTCTTGATTAGCTCTGGTTCGCTGATCCTGATGCAAGCAGTCAAGCTATGGGTCGCTGACTGCATTCACTACTGCTGCATCTTGGGGTCCCAGCTTCTATCCAAATGTCATTTGTGTTTGCATCATGCAAGAAATAGGCATTTTTCATTCCGTGTGTAGTGGTGTTGATGGTATTGTATGATGGTGTTATTACTACATGTACATTGTATGAGGCCAGCTGTGAAGGCTCCTGAGATAAAATGTAGTTGAGAATTGTCAGAAGGCCTTTCTTGCTACCACTACGACCTCACACTTAATTTTTTTTTTTCTTAATGACTGTGGCTACGTAAAGTGTCTAGGGTAATGATGTGTAATGTGGTGTGTTAGTTATAAATACACCCATAGATATTTAACAAGACTAATAAGATTAACAAGTGTTAAAATACACTGAACTAACTCACGTGTGTAAAGTTTTTGATATAATTATATTACATTTATTTGTTCTGGATCAAGTTTTATTTTGACCAGAACTTGTTTTAAAAGAAGGATTTAAAAATTATGAAAATTATGCATGGAATGTTACATAATAAATGCAAAAGTGTACATATTTAAGTACTAGAATAGTTAGTTTTATTAAAATGTTCTGGTAGTCAGCTACTAGGGAGGATATTTATTGTCTGTGCTGTTGGGGTGGTCTCATCACACCTGTCTATATTGACTACACCGTGTCCAGAAAATGGTGGGAATTTTTATGGGGATATTAGTCACTACCAATAGTTGGTGAATGTCCAGCAGACCAGAGGCTCACTCATCTTTTTGTAGCTCTGGTGCTGAAAACTTGCGGTCCCACCTCTCCGTGCTGGCGGACAATAATGGTGGTCTCTGTCACAAGAACTGCACAGATACACTCGAGTAAAGTCACCCACCGAATAGACTCTGCTTTGTTGTCGATAGAAACTCACAGCTCAGATTATGAATACATAACACAGAATTGCTAGCAAAACTCAGCTGAGCTGCTGGCTATAGTATGGCGTCCCTAAATTTATTCACTGTCTTTCATATGGGAAAACACCACACTTTAAAATCTGTGTCTAACACTGAACAATTATTGAAGAATGACCCCACTTTCGCGTCTGAGCGCTAATGATATGATTGTCTGTGGCCAATCACTGCCTAGTTGTACTTTAAATTTCAAATTTCTACACTAAAGTCATTTCAGTCATGCTTCAGTCAAGTATGGATGGTTATCTGTTAGTCTGTCCGTCTCTACTTGTGTTTCTAAAAAAAATGTGCTTGATTTTTGAAGCAACCTTTCTCTCCCCTTAAAATTTTGTCGTAAAAAGTTATATTTAGACACAGCTACCGCTCAAAAACCCTCTCCTCCATAATAAGTAACTTTGAACACCTGTTCCCAAGGTCGTGTTTTTGTGTGCAAATAACGACACTTTTTATTCAAGGCAGTCTGTCGATGATGTAAACTACACTGTCTTTTGTCATTATCTTCAATATTATCTATCCGTTTGTAAATTTAAGAACATATTAGTTCACTGCTCAGAATAGGCCATCCGGCCAGCTAATTTTTATATTCCTAACATTAATATTAAGAAAAATTACTTTTTAAATTTTTGTAATATTCCTAACATCTGCGTTTTAGCCGCTGAATTCAAATCAAGGCTTGGTATCGCAAAACGTCCAATTCCGTACCTCGTGTCAATTTGGGGGACTTGAATTTTTTTACTTTCATCCATTTCCCCCCCCCCCAATTGCGTCTCTTTAGCCTTTCCAGTCATATTTTTTTCCTTTTTGATCCTCCGTTCCCCTCTGGTCTAGAAAGTCAAATTTATGGAGGGTGATGACCCGCGGTCTAGGCGATCATGTACATCAGCAGCCTACGCATTATGTTTTTATCCTTAAATGTTATCCTTGGGAGGAATTTTACCGTTGTATCTCTGTCAATTTCACTACACATCTCCCCCCCTGAAAACATGCCTATGGCAAGTTCCAAAACCAGCGATACACATAGGTAAAATTACTCCTCACGTCTGCCATTACTCTAATTTTGATCACAGGGGTGCCGACTGAGGAAATCTGCACCGACATTCAATTTGCCTGGGATATATTGGATACTGAACTGATACGGTTGAAGCAATAAAGACCACCTCAGCAATCTTGCGTTTTCATGCTTAGCCTGAGACAAGAACACGAGAGGCTGATGATCCGTCTCCACCACAAAAGTCCTACCATACAGATAGATTTGAAACTTTTTTATTGCCCAGATTAATGCTAAACATTCTTTTTCGCTTGTGGAGTATCCTTGTTCCGCCTTATTCAATTTGCGGCTTGCATAAGCGACTGGTTTAAGTTCCCCATCAGGTGAAGATGATCTTTGCAACAAAGCCCCTCCTAGTCCTACATTACTTGCATCGGTTCTTAAGACAAAGTCCTGTGTCAAATCAGGCAGTTTGAGAATAGGCTTGCTAGTGAGTTTTTCTTTTAACTCTTGGAACGCTAGTTCACATTGTGCAGTCCAAATAATTTTATCTGGAAGTCCCTTGCGAGTCAGATCAGTCAGAGGAGCACAAATAGCGTTAAAATTCTTGATGTATTTCTGATAAAATCCGCATAACGACACGAATGATCGCACGTCCTTCTTTGTTTGCGGCCTAGGTGCTCTCTGCAGTTTTTTCCAAGTTCTTAGGATCAGGGGTCATATTACCCTGATATACAGTGTGCCCCAAGAATTCCAACTCTTTGCATCCAATACAACATTTTGTTGGCCTAGCAGTTAAGTTCGCCTCCCGAAGTCTATCAAACAACATCTCCAGAGCTTCAATGTGTTCTTCAAATGTCTCTGTGGCGACGAGAATATCATCCATGAAATTTGTGATACATGGGTTATTCAGGGGATCCAACAATTTTCGCATCATCCTTGAAAACACACTCGGAGCATTTTTCAGTCCGAATGGTAGCATATTGAATTCATAATGTCCATCCGAAGTGCTAAAAGCCAAATAAGGTCTCACTTCAGGCTTCACTGGGATCTGGTAATAGCCTTTACTAAGATCCACCTTTGAACAGTATTTTGCCTTGTTCAGTCTGGCAAATAACTGTTTTGTGTCTGGTAATGGATCCACTTGTCCTTCTGTGACAGCATTCAGTTTCCTGTAATCTATGCACAGTCTGTGTTCCCCAGACGGTTTCCTCAACAAAACGACACTAGAACTAAAAGATGATTCACTGTGCGAAATAATCCCCTCCTTCAATAAATAATCTATTTCTTCCTTTAATGCCTTCTCCTTCGCGAACGGAATAGAATAGGCTCTCATACAGATTGGGTTTGAGTCTACCAGTTTCATGTCATACTGTAGCAAATTTGTATGGCCTGGTTTATCTGTTAATACATCTGTATGTTCCTCCAGAACCTTTTGAACTCTCTCCCTCTGGTTTTTAGTCAGGTGCTTACTGACTTTTACCTGTGCTGCTGTTTCACAAGGATGTAATGGGTATTCATGTGAGGTGAGTGGTTCCTTTTGCATCTGGGTTGCAATAGCTAAGGTCAATAAGGGGGTGCTTTCCTGGAGTGGTCTGTCCAGATACTTCTTTAACAGGTTTACATGATAAACTTTTTCCTTCCCCTTTTTGTCAATTTTATAGTTTGTTCTAGACACCTTCTCTAGAACCGTATATGGACCTTGCCAACCAATTTGTAATTTATTCTGGCTTCCCGGTAGTAGAAGCAGCACCTTCTCTCCGACTGCCAGTTCCCTGTCCTTTGCCTTCCTATTAAAATATGCTGCATGTTTCTTCCTGGCTTGTTTCAAATTATCATTTGCCAGTTTCCATCCAGCTTTCAAACGAGTGGTCAGTTCGTTCACGTATTGATACGATGAGGTAACAGTCTCTTCCGCCTTCTCATCTGTCCAGGTCCTTAATAGAGCTTCTAATGGACCTTTTATTGGCCTCCCAAATAGCAGAGTTGCGGGAGCCATCCCGGTTGAACTATGTGGTACCTCCCGGTACGCAAACAATGCGGCGGGCAGGAATTGATCCCACAGATCCGGTTTTTCGTGTGCCAGCTTTCTCAGGATAGAAATGAGAGTCCCGTTGAACCTCTCTACCTGGCCGTTCCCTTGTGGATGGTACGGACTACAATGAAAGTGCCTGGCTTGAAATAGCTTAAAAACTTCTTCCGTTAGTTTCCCCTTGAACTGAGAACCATTATCCGTCAAGATTTGATGCGGGAATCCTAATCGGGTAAATATTGTAAGTAGTGCCTCTGCTACATGTTTTGAATCAATTGATGGCAGGGCTACCGCCTCTCCCCACATAGAACAAGTGTCCACCAGAGTAAGGATGTAACTGTTCCTCCTCTTGGTCCGAGTGAGAGGTCCTACAATATCCACTGCAACCCTCTCAAAAGGTGTTCCCACTATGGGCATTTCCCCTAGAGTTGCAGGAGCAGTCCAGTGCTTTGGAGCTACCCTTTGACATTCTGGGCAGGATTTGACATATCTTTTTATATCCTCCGTTATCCCTGGCCAGAAGTAATGACAAGCTATACGCTGTCCTGTGGCGCTGATCCCCATGTGACCACTGAAGGGAATCGCATGCCCGAGTTCCATCACTTTATCTCTATATGAAATGGGAAGAACCAGCTGGTTGTGACCATTTGTTCCAGTTCCGGCCTTCCTGTATAAGAGTTTGTTCTTCATGAAATATTCCCCCTTGCTCGGAGGTGTGTGGCATTTGGGTAATTTTTTAAAACATGGCTGGAGTGTCCTATCCTCAGCCTGCGCCTTCCTCATCTCCTCTGGATGAGCATTTATAGGTTCACCTTCTTCCTCCTTCTTCTGTGACCTGGTCTGCACTGTCGCCATGATCACAGGTTTCTCGGGATTCCCCAAGAAGACGTATCTACACCCCAATATCAGAGGGTAGATTGGTTCATCTATCACTGCTGCTCTGATTTCTCCTTCCACATAGCGAGTTTTCACCGTTATCCTTGCGATGGGAAGTGTCATGAGTGGTATGTCCTTAGTCGCCCCTTGTATTTCCACTGTTTCTGTGGTATACTGACTTGGGTCCACTAGGCTAGACTTCACAACTGAATCATAATCCAAACCTGTATCATAAAGGCACCTTATGGTGACCCCATTACAAATAACATCCTCACAAACTGGGGGGTGATAAGGTTCCTGTTGTCCCTTAGGATTAACCTTTAATCTTTGCGTCCCCGACTTCATTGCAGCAATGTTTGAAGGTTTCCTTCTACAAAATTCGGTGTTATGGTTATCCTTCTTGCACCATTTGCACCATCTTTTTCCTTGGTTCAACGGTTTTCTTTCATTGAACTTTTGGTCATTGAACTGTGAGTTTCTGTCGCGATAGTCATTTCTTTGCCGCTCAAAGTTTGTCCTACCCTTATTTCCCTGCTCTCTATTATCAAATTTATTAAATTGCTGTGGAGCTTTAAAATTGTCTATGTGCTTCTTCTTAGCACCACTTACCTCTGCCTGAGCTGCCTGATACCTCTCAGCAACATTTAAAATTTCCCCCAACTTCTCTGCACCTTGTTCCATGAGAAATTTTCTCATGTCTGGAGCCATGGACTCTCTCAATTGCTCAATCATGATCATTTCTTTAAGATCTTGGGTCTTCCCCAGAGCCGTCCATTTCTCCAAATAGGTTTCTAGTCTGGCAGAGAATTGGTGGTATGTCTCCCCAGACAACAGTTTGGCATTTCTAAATCTCTTACGATAAAATTCACCATTCTTCTCGTACCTTAATAACAAAGCCTGCTTTAACATGTCATAATTGTCTTGGTCTTCCCTGTTCATTTTGGCAAATACTTCATAAGAAGCACCCCTCAATCCCTGTGATAGCTTTAAACTCCACCTCTCTCTCTCTCTAACCCATATGTAGTAGCTAATAACTCAAAACGTCCTAGGTACCCCTCTATGTCATCGTCTTTCTCAACAAAATGGTCTAAATGAAACCCCATAGCTGAGTTTGAGGCTCCCATACTGGGCGTAGCATCTGAGGCAAAAGGGCTGGCACCATTTTCAGGGGCCGGGCCTTGTAATTCCAGCTCCCTTAGTCGTAATTCGTGCTCCCTCTGCAACCTTCTATCTTCAGCCTCCCTTTCGGCAGTCAACCTTTTTTCCTCTGCCTCCCTTTCGGCCTTTTTATCTTCTGCCTCCCTTTCGGCCTTTTTATCTTCTGCCTCCCTTTGCTGTCGTTTTTCTTCTGCCTCAATCTGCAGCCTCTTAATGTCTCTATCAGCCTCTAACCTCTTCTCTTCAGCTAACCTCCTTTCTTCCCGTTCAATATATTTATCACATTCAGCCGTTACGTATTGAATTAAAATTTGACCATCCATTCCCATCTCCTTCGCCGTGAGCACAGCAGCTGATCGGAACTTTGCTAGCTCAGCCATACTTTTCAGACAATATAATAATATACAAGCTAAATCTCTAACCAGTAAATACACTAAGTAATTCTTATGACTATAATCTAACTAACCAGTTAACTAAGTAATTATTACTGGCTGTGAAGATTCACCAACTTTTATCTGCAGGGACACTTTTAATTTTAAAGGAAATTTTACAATTTATTTCCCTACTTTTATTTCTCCCACCAGGAGATCTTAATATTAATATTGGCTAATTATCCCTGGACAAGACCCCAATTTATGTAGTGGTGTTGATGGTATTGTATGATGGTGTTATTACTACATGTACATTGTATGAGGCCAGCTGTGAAGGCTCCTGAGATAAAATGTAGTTGAGAATTGTCAGAAGGCCTTTCTTGCTACCACTACGACCTCACACTTAATTTTTTTTTTTTCTTAATGACTGTGGCTACGTAAAGTGTCTAGGGTAATGATGTGTAATGTGGTGTGTTAGTTATAAATACACCCATAGATATTTAACAAGACTAATAAGATTAACAAGTGTTAAAATACACTGAACTAACTCACGTGTGTAAAGTTTTTGATATAATTATATTACATTTATTTGTTCTGGATCAAGTTTTATTTTGACCAGAACTTGTTTTAAAAGAAGGATTTAAAAATTATGAAAATTATGCATGGAATGTTACATAATAAATGCAAAAGTGTACATATTTAAGTACTAGAATAGTTAGTTTTATTAAAATGTTCTGGTAGTCAGCTACTAGGGAGGATATTTATTGTCTGTGCTGTTGGGGTGGTCTCATCACACCTGTCTATATTGACTACACCGTGTCCAGAAAATGGTGGGAATTTTTATGGGGATATTAGTCACTACCAATAGTTGGTGAATGTCCAGCAGACCAGAGGCTCACTCATCTTTTTGTAGCTCTGGTGCTGAAAACTTGCGGTCCCACCTCTCCGTGCTGG
Organism: Oreohelix idahoensis; assembly: GCA_024509875.1. Taxonomy (NCBI): domain Eukaryota; kingdom Metazoa; phylum Mollusca; class Gastropoda; order Stylommatophora; family Oreohelicidae; genus Oreohelix; species Oreohelix idahoensis. The sequence goes on from JAMPIV010003187.1 coordinate 39,699, forward strand.
CGGACAATAATGGTGGTCTCTGTCACAAGAACTGCACAGATACACTCGAGTAAAGTCACCCACCGAATAGACTCTGCTTTGTTGTCGATAGAAACTCACAGCTCAGATTATGAATACATAACACAGAATTGCTAGCAAAACTCAGCTGAGCTGCTGGCTATAGTATGGCGTCCCTAAATTTATTCACTGTCTTTCATATGGGAAAAAACACCACACTTTAAAATCTGTGTCTAACACTGAACAATTATTGAAGAATGACCCCACTTTCGCGTCTGAGCGCTAATGATATGATTGTCTGTGGCCAATCACTGCCTAGTTGTACTTTAAATTTCAAATTTCTACACTAAAGTCATTTCAGTCATGCTTCAGTCAAGTATGGATGGTTATCTGTTAGTCTGTCCGTCTCTACTTGTGTTTCTAAAAAAAAAAAATGTGCTTGATTTTTGAAGCAACCTTTCTCTCCCCTTAAAATTTTGTCGTAAAAAGTTATATTTAGACACAGCTACCGCTCAAAAACCCTCTCCTCCATAATAAGTAACTTTGAACACCTGTTCCCAAGGTCGTGTTTTTGTGTGCAAATAACGACACTTTTTATTCAAGGCAGTCTGTCGATGATGTAAACTACACTGTCTTTTGTCATTATCTTCAATATTATCTATCCGTTTGTAAATTTAAGAACATATTAGTTCACTGCTCAGAATAGGCCATCCGGCCAGCTAATTTTTATATTCCTAACATTAATATTAAGAAAAATTACTTTTTAAATTTTTGTAATATTCCTAACATCTGCGTTTTAGCCGCTGAATTCAAATCAAGGCTTGGTATCGCAAAACGTCCAATTCCGTACCTCGTGTCAATTTGGGGGACTAGAATTTTTCTACTTTCATCCCCCCCCCCCCCCCCCCAATTGCGTCTCTTTAGCCTTTCCAGTCATATTTTTTTCCTTTTTGATCCTCCGTTCCCCTCTGGTCTAGCAAGTCAAATTTATGGAGGGTGATGACCCGCGGTCTAGGCGATCATGTACATCAGCAGCCTACGCATTATGTTTTTATCCTTAAATGTTATCCTTGGGAGGAATTTTACCGTTGTATCTCTGTCAATTTCACTACACCGTGTGAAACATTTCGTTACTTCTAGCTATGATGTAAGTGGTTGACGTATAGTACTACGTAGTTCTGCATGAATTAAACGATAGGGTTTTTTTTTTGTTTTTTTTTAAACATTGTGGAACACTTTTAAGACATTCGAAAGAAATATTTTCATACCTGCGGGCTAAAAATCACCATCATCATCACCATCTCTTTTTGATTGCGGTTTATATAGTACGGAGCCGTCGCGGCAGAGTGTCTCCTTGAGGAAGCCAAGGCCAAAGCAAAAACTCCTGCAGCGGAAATTTCTTTAGCAATTTGTTTTACAGAATGAGATTGCCAGCCTCTTGGACAACCGGATATTAGTCGCCTAAATAATATACCCGAGTGAACAGTAGTCCCATTCTTTCTTTGTTGCCTCAGAGAACTTCAGTAACGGCACAGGCAGACATCTTCTTTCTTCTTTGATCCTTAGCCGCCAACTGTCAAAACAGTCAGTGACCATCATGCCTGGTGGAGTCTTGTAGGCGGACATAAGGTAAGTAAAAAACTTATCAGAAATTGGCTAAGCGAGTAACGCGCTTTCCTCTCGCAGCACATTTAACGGATTCTGTGATCCAAACCTGGTAGCATCACGCTCCAGCCTACCCAGCAGGTAATGGGTACCTGACGATGCTCTTCACTTAGGCAAGGCAAAGAGGAAAAAAAAACCTGTTTACCCCACCTAAAAAAAAAAAGGCCTCATACTGTAAACTCTTAAACACTTCACGCCCCTAAGGCAGTATCTCTTAAGGTCCTACCTTTACCTTATTAATATACTGTGTTTAACAAGAAGCCCGTGATTCAGAAAGTCAGCCTTTTCCACCAATGATTCTCTGACTTGTAAGATCGTGTGTCAAGCTAGGCTGTTCAGATGACCAGATATCCTTTTCTGTACTAGCTTAATTTGCTCTCGCACATACGTGTGCGTGCGAATGTCAGAACGTCCTCTACTTTTTTTTCCTCCCTGATCGAACTTCCCTCCCTCTGCCCATTTTTAACACGATTTTAAAACGCGGTGTCAAACGACTCTTAGAAGTGACTCGTTCGACTCCTGGCCTCATAAATATTTCGGTGCTTGCCACCATAAACATTCCAGGTCCTTGGGTGCAGTCCTGACTTAACGACCTGGGTGGGAAACGGCTTTAGAGGCAGAGACAGGCAGGCATACAGATAAACAGACAGAGCAGTGCTAGTGTTCAGTTTTGATTATTGTTCCTTCTCACTTTTTTTTCTACGTATAAGAATTATTTCAGTTTCATTATTTCTTCATCATCATGTGACATATTCTATCCAGAACGTTGTCTCCATTACAGCTGCTCTGAACGCACCACGATTATTTCTTATTATTTTTAAATTAGAACTCAAGGGGAAAAAGTGACAAAAGAAGAAGAAAATAAAAATAAAGAAAGAAATGTAAAATAGAAGAAGAAAAACAAGGAAGAGAAATAGAGAAATAATACATTTTTAAAACTGGGAGAAATTTATTTTTTTTTAGTAGTTCTCACATTTATTAAAAATGATAGGTCAAGTCTTAATGTGCCACAACAAACATACTAAAAAGAAATGTTATTTTGAAAGTAATAACAGATTAAGTAAGAACAACGTCTTCTTCTTTCATCCTTAGCCGCGGACTGACAACGCAATCAGTGACTCTGGTCAGGTGCCCATTTACAGCTGACTAGACTGGAGCGTGTCGGTATCGAGATTCGAACCCAGCACCTTTACCGCGAGAGACTAATGCTCTAAATACTCTGTCAATCGGATCATGTCCAACCCAACCATTTTCTGTGTTAATGCTCATCAGCCACATCATTTCCATTAATGAATTTTAACAATTCAATCAAAGGAAATGTTAATTATTGTGCCTATGTAATCATTACCTTATCTTATACATTTTTTGCAATGGGTCAATTTAGGATCAATTTTTTTTTTTTTTTTCTTAACCAGCGGCACTTGGGCTCTCAGCCCTTCGGCCCAATGACATGTCATTGTGAGGCTGGGGAGCCTGTGGGCTTTCCTTCCAACCCGGTCAGAAGCTTCGCTCCTTCCAATTCACAGAGGGTTTATGACAGGAACCGTTCAGGTTATTCAGTCAAAATCCCGGTCGATGACACCTCTTCAAATGCACACGCCCAGGCTTGAACCTTGAACACCTGATCGCCAGCGCGATAACCATTACACCAGCGCGGCTCCCAAGGATCAATGTTTCAATGATGGGGTCAGTACTCAAAAACTATTTGGGAAACCCTTGTTAGCGCAAAGATAGAATGTTTATATCGTTCATAGACTAGATATCAATTTATCTTGTAACTATTTCAGTTGTTTTCCCTTTCTGATTATTTGTTTGTTTGTTTTTTTGCTACGACCAACCGTCTTACATGCGCTCTAAATCCTCAATTAAGTTGTAGACTACTTTTCCTTGTGTCTGTGAGACAAAAACCTTTATTCAAGGCTTAAACAAAATACTTTCTTGCTCTTAGACCATTTTTTCCATTAAATCGCTGGTTCTATCTATCTATCTATCTATCTATCTATCTATCTATCTATCTATCTATCTATCTATCTATCTATCTATCTATCTATCTATCTATCTATCTATCTATCTATCTATCTACCTATCTATCTATCTATCTATCTATCTATCTATCTATCTATCTATCTATCTATCTATCTATCTATCTATCTATCTAATTTGTGACAGAATGGAGCGACTCTTCTCGATCTCTGTTTCACAACGGCAGTATCAGTTATATTTTTGTACTGATTTTTATTGCGTGCTTTCAATTGTCGCACTTTCTTTCTTTCTCTATTATGTGTAGCAGATATTTGGTATTTTAATTCTTACACCCCTCCCTGAGATAAGTCGGCATGTCTGTTTGTTATCCATTTAACTCGCGGGTGCAGCAGATGTCAGAATACAGATTAGCTTTATAAATAGCCAGCGTATTTGCTAATCGCTGATAAAGTTTACGGTGCGTGACACATAAGAGATTACTTGTCTTGGTGACACATTTTGGATAGACACGAATGACCTAATCGCTTCCTCTCCGACTTGTTATGACAAGATTACTTTATATAGTAATAAATTGTTACATCTGAAACACATTGTTGTATGAGTTAACAGATGTGTTGATGAGTTCGCCTGCCAGGGATCGGATGTTTTCATACCATATATGGGAAAGGTTACCTCTACATTACGTTCAAAATTTTTCTATGTCAAGAATATTTTGAAATCGCCCCCTCCCCCTTCCTCCCGTAGCACGCATGATTGAAAATGATTTAAGCTTTTGAGTAGCCCCATAAGAAACAGATGCGGGGGAGGACAGTGAATATACTTACTTAGTCGTTCCCCATCTACCGTGAGGTGTAGAGTGAATATAACCTGTCGCTTTTCAAGTATAGTTCACTGTGAGATTCACGCTTGCCAAGACACAACCAGACTTGCCAGAAGTTAGAGTTCAGAATTTCCATTGGTCGGACCGGACACCTGTTATTGGAGTATTCATAAGGACTTACATAGCCCAGCAAACCCATTTTAATAAGGACGGCCGAGGAAACTGAAGCACACGGAGACATAGAGGGAATTATCTTATAAAAAGTAACGACCCAAGAACACGTGTAAGAGGCCTAATCAAGTGCCTTGACTTCATTTATCTATGCAAAATGTCTGTGAGCCAGGATTGGCGTAAGTTGTCATTTTACATTCTATATTTTTCATTACTAACATGTGAACTGATATGTATATATATTGTCATGTGAATATTAATATGTGAAAATCGCTAGTGGATGTCCAAGTCATTTGAGGCTCGCAACCTCAGTTTCAAACCAGTGTAAATGTCTATGTAAACATTTTCACTTTAAAGTTAATGAACGTTTCAAACTTTTCAATCAGTGTAAATGTAAATGAAAACAGATTCAGTTTATATTGTGAACACTTTTTAAACAGTGGAGATGTAAATGTAAACATTTTCTATATGTACTATTAACCTTTTCATTTAAATGTAAAATAAGGATAAAGTTATTCAATTTAAATGTAAAGAAAGTTTTCTCTCGAGGGATTAAGTTTAATTCTCAACGAGGGTAAATTCTGAGATAAATGGTGTGATTGCTTTGCAGAAGGGGTCCAACAGTGGCCAAAACTCAAGAGCATCTAATATGGGCTTTGGCAGAGATGTAGATAGAAGGGTGATGACACTTCTATTACAAAGGGAGTATTCACAAGATATTCAGAATAAGCAAGAACACTGTAGTAAAGTCTGCGAGAATAATCGCTCATTTCAGTAAGATTTTAGTCATAAAATGAAATAAATAAACCAGCCCTTTTGTGTCTGACGGTGATGCTCTCACACGCCAGCAACGCTGCCTTTTGTGCAGTGCTAAAGCCTATAGAACGATTCCACGGTAAAAATCTAACACGCGTTTTAGTTTCGGTTTCGAAAACGTACTACCAACATTTAACATTTTGCCAGATCTGCTGCTTACATTTTGCAGCCTAGACTTATAACACTGACAAACAACATTTTTCTTTCTTATATAAGAATAAGTGTTCTTAGGTCAGTTTCTTGCGCTGATTTCTAATTTGAAATCCGTTTATCTATATCACATCGGGTTCTTAAGATATTTGTGAATAAATATATTTTTGAGAAACCGTTATTTGCTCCGTTTCATTTTTACTATATAACTTATTAAAAATTAATAAAATGCAAAATAATTCTACTTTTTATACTGCTAAAAGATGCATGACATGTGTTACGCTATTTTTCAAATAGTTACTGTATTTTGAAATAATTCTGAGCGAAATATGGCTTCTAGAAGTTGTAGAAATTCGGCTGATCTGTTCTGTTACGTGGTGCGGATATTTTACCGATCGTGTTCACCAGAAAAACTTTACACCAATACTAAAGAAAGCATATGAACTTTATTTCGATTCGAAAGTTGATGATGCAAATAAATCTTGGAAGCCAAATGCAGTTTGTTCGACTTGTGCAAATACATTGGCAGGTTGGTTACGAAAATCGCCGAAGCATAAGTCGATGCCTTTTGGAGTGCCAGTAATATGGCGTGAACCGACAAATCACGCTACTGATTGTTACTTCTGCTTGACAAATATCCATGGTTTCACTTTTAAAACTAGAAAGTCTGTGGTTTATCCAAATATTGAATCGGTTTCGAAACCAGTGCCTCATGATCCAAACACATGTCCGATCCCAGTTCCACCAGAACAATATCCGTTGGACGTGAATGAGCCATCAAAAAGTGAAAGTTTGCCTGCTTAAGAAACTATTTCTGACTCGGATTATACACCGGTGAATGATGGTGTTCACTTAATTAACTATTCAGAACTTTCAGATCTAATACATGATCTTGCTCTTACCAAAGGACAAGCGGAATTACTCGGTTCGCGTTATTTTCTTCTATTCAATAACATAGGTGTCATAGTAATATTTGGCAATCCCATGCAGTTATACTCCTCTCCGACAAGTTTAGTTCATGGGGGAGCAATATCTAGGCTTTTCCTCATGTTTGCTACTGAACCACACACATACAGACATAAATTATCAATTCACATTCAATTTTTCATCAAAAAGATATCAAATATTTCTAGCTTACCACAATTCATGGAAATATTAAACAAAATACGTTGACTGGCGATGAGTTATGGCACAATTCCGATCTGCCTCTGTCCCAGGCTTTCATAAGAAAAATATGAGCTGGATCTCAACGCACTTGCTTCTTAGTAAGTTTATTTTCAAAATGTGGCCCTGAACTGACGCTCCTAATTGACTACATCAAATGGTCTAACCAATGGGACCATGTTTACAAAAGCTTTTGAAAAAAATTTACACTTCCTACCGTTTCCCTTAACAACCAAAAATAGTATTTGCAGTCGACTAATCATGTTTCGCCTTACATATTATTCTAGCCAATCAAATCGGATTTAACTTGTTGGCCTATTTCCCGTAAAATAGTGGTTTTAAAACATGCCACTGAGCAAATATGATCTGGTGCTGTCAGACAACCCCAATATTTTATTTTGGCTATAATTTGGTAATTCCTAGACTATTTCATTCATAACCCTCCACTCCCAAAGGAGCATAGGCCTTCAACAAACACATGCCAAGTCCTCCTGTCACGTGCCATCATCTCAAGTTCTTTCCATGTTCTCCTCATCATTTTCACCTCTGTTTCCAACTCTCTTCTCCATGTACTTCTTGGTCTTCCTCTGCCTCTCTTGCCCTGCGGGTTCCAGAACAAGGACTGCCTTGTAATGCTATCAACAGGTTTCCTCAGTGTGTGTCCTATCCATCGCCATCGTCTTCTTCTCATCTCTTGTTCCACTGGCACTTGTCTAGTTCTTGTCATCAGTTCTACGTTGGTAACCTTGTCATACCATTTTAATCCCTCTATTCTACGCAAGCACCCATTTATGAAAGTCTGTAGCTTTTTGGTTGTTGTCTTTGTTGTTCTCCATGTCTCAGAGCCATACAATAGGACTGACTTCACATTTGAGTTGAAGATTCTTATTTTCGTGTTGGATCCTATTTCTCTTGATCTCCATATATTTCCCAATGCAATGAAAGCTCCTCTTGCCTTTTGTATTCTTATTTTGATATCGCTGTCTGTCCCTCCAACTTTGTCTATATTACTGCCAAGATACGTATATGATTCTACATCTTGTATTGGTGTTTCTTCAAGTTCAACCCTATTATCATTACCTGCATTTATTCTCATTATTTTTGTCTTTTCCCTGTGTATTTTCAGACCCAATTGCTGTGACCTCTCATCGAGTGTTTTCAATTTGTCCTGCATCTGATTACGGTTATGGGACAGAAGAGCCAAGTCATCAGCAAAATCCAGATCATCCAACTGCTTAGTCAGAGTCCACTGGATTCCATTTCTGTTGTGTGTTGTCGATGATCTCATAACCCAATCTATTGCCAGCAAGAAAAGAAATGGAGACAAGAGGCATCCCTGTCGCACTCCTGTTCTTATCCCAAATGGTTCTGTAAGCTGTCCTTCATGAAGAACTCTGCATGTCATGTCTTCATATGTTTTCTTTATTAAATTAATGATCTTCAGGGGAACTCCATAATGCCTCATCAATTTCCAAAGTGATTCTCTGTCTACACTGTCAAATGCCTTTTCATAGTCCACAAATCCGATGTATAGTGGTGAATTCCATTCCAGACTTTGTTCAACTATTATTCTCAAAGTGGCTATCTGGTCTGTACATGATCTGTTTTGTCGAAAACCTGCTTGTTCATCTCTCAATTTCTTGTCTATCGACTCTTTTAATCTCTCAAGGATAATCCTGTTTAATACTTTTCCTGGCACTGATAGTAACATTATTCCTCTATAATTTGTGCACTCTTGTAAATTTCCCTTCTTAGGCAACTTAACCAGATATCCTTCCTTCCATTCTGCTGGTATCTCTTCCTTTTCCCAGACTTTACCAAGTAATTTATATAACATCTCTGTAGCCGTGTCGATATCTGCTTTGATGGCCTCNGCTGGAATGCCATCAGGTCCAGACGCTTTTCCATCTCTTAGAAGCTTTATGGCTTTCTTTATTTCTTCCTTCGTTGGTCTTTCACCGTTAATTTGTAGCTCTTCTTCTGCTGGCTGGATGTCCAGCGGGTTTTGTGGAGCTGGTCTATTGAGAAGGTCCCCAAAATATTCTGTCCACCTCTTCATTTGCTCTTGTATATTGCTGAGCAGTTTCCCATTCTTGTCGTTTATGAGACAACTTGTTTGCTTGTATTTCCCTGTTAACTTCTTTGTGCTGCTATACAGTTCTCTCATATTTCCTTTGGCTGCAGCATCTTCTGCCTCTCTTGCCAACTCCTCAATATACTTCCTCTTGTCTCTTTTGATACTTCTTTTTACTTCTTTGTTTGCTTCTGTGTACACTTCTTGAGCCTTGGCTTTGGAACTTCTGGTTTTGCTTGTGTTTAACTCTGCTTTCTTGTTTTTCCTGTCTTTTATCTTATTGATGGTTTCTGTTGTTATCCATGCTTTTTGTTGTCTTTCCCTTTTCCCCAGTATTTCTTCACATGTCTCCTTCTATACCGTTTTGACCTGCTGCCAATAGTCTTCTGTATTCTCTACATCTTCCAGACTATTTGCGTAACACTTAACATATTCTTTGTCAGCAAGTCCTAAGGAACCCAAATATATAAAATTAATGGAGCTAAGTGGCTGATTTCAAAATATGTATTTTCTTCTAGGATAGTCGTGCTGTTACCACCTCCTCACTTCCATACTATGGGGTGTCTTCTGTACTGTCAGGCTAAAGTCAGGATTTCAGACGTAAAACAGTATTGGGTCATGTTTCCTAATAAGCATTAACCATGTTTTTAAAACCTAACCGTGTATTGGTAGTGTTTTTTATCACTGTCTATTTGAAAAAAAATCAGTGCTTCATGCCTTTCGCGCGTGATGGCATTAATTTTATATCGCGAGACTGTGTGGTAGCATTGCATGCGTTCCTCCGTTCAGCCCTCTCTCTCTCTCTCTCTAAGTCCGTCTGTCTTTTCATTACGCAGTGTATATAATGCCATTAATGCTAGTATTAATCTAGGTCATTACGCAGTGTGTCTATCTCAAGGTTTTCTAAGAAATACAGTACACGTTTTATTTTTGAACCGCGTGTAGTTTATGCAGTAGGCTTTACTAGCAAACGTGAAAGCGTTACAATTATGCAGACGAAGTAGAAAAAGGGGGATTTTTGTACGCCATGGTGACAGCACTGTTCTTTTACCATTCTTCTTTCCTTTTATTGAATTAATTCGTTAGGCTTTACATTTACTTTTTAATTTAGATATGTGGATTTAGAATGTTTCACGACATGGATCAAGAAAAGTTTTCATCTCAGTCTTGTGAGAGGTTACAAGAAGTTCAAGTGGCAGCATATATTTGAACTTAGCTGCCAATGACGGTTCTGCCCCTTCTTATGGGTTGGTTCTTTTCACTCTGCTCACGCTCGTCTCTGATCAAGGTTGTCGGGGGTAGCTCGTTTCCCAGAAATGTCAAGGAGAGTCTATCACGTGGGTCCTTCGTCTTAAAGCTTAGGCCACGGTTCTCTTCCTGTTCCAGAGATAGTACTTTCTGCTGGTACCACCAATAACTATGGTAAAAGAATAGAACGAAACGCTGTTTTGAGTATGGCGTTTTCCACCCCATAGTTATGGGTTCCTATCTTCCCATACCACCATCCCAATTACTCGGACTTTACCCTCGATGAGAATTAAACTTAATCCCTCGGGATAAAACTTTCTTTCCATTTAAATAGAATAGCGTTAATAGTTATTTTATATTTAAATGAAAAGGTTAACAATATAGATAGAGTCTGTTTACATATACATCTCCACTGTCTACTGTCTATTCTCTACTGACTCAACTCTCTACTGACCCAACACACTACTGACCCAACAAACATCTCTCTCTCTCTCTGACTGACTCCTTTTTATTCGTATTCACCAAACACGTGAAAACCTTTCACAATCTACTGAGCTTCATTCACGCATAACTATAGCTAGCAGCTTGTCTTAATCTCTGCTCACAGCATTGCTTGTAACTAAAATTTTACAACTCAAGCATACCCAACTCACAACAACTCAAATGACTAATAATCTCCCGCTGGAGCATGGGAACATTCATACATGCAAAACACTCCGTGGCACTGCTCCATAGGGAACCTGGAACTACTTTATGCTTTTAGTTCTCTTTACGAAACTATCAATAAAGCAATCACCAACCCATGCAGTGGTGGTTCATGAATCATCATTCTATCCGCTGAGGTTGCCAGCCTCAAATGACTTTGACATCCACAATCGAGTTTCGCATATTGAAATTCACATGGTAATATATACATATATATATATATATATATATATATATATATATATATATATATATATATATATATATATATATATATATATATATATATATATATATATGTTAGTTTACATGTTAGTAATAAATATGAAATGTAAATCACAACTTACGCCAATCCTGACTCACAGACTTTTTGCTCAGATGAATAAAAGAGACTTGAATCGGCCTCTTACACGCGTCTGGGATGACAAATTTAATAAGTTCCCTCTCTGACTTCGTGTGTGGTCCTTCAGTTTCCTCAGTCCCGGTTTCCTTATTTAAAATATTAGAGATTTCATGGGCTATATTGTAAGTCTTGATGAATACGCCAATAAAAGCTGTCCGGTATTTTAAGAAAGAATTCGGAATTCTAATTCTAATTCACTGTAGCACTCTGTTGTCTTGGCGAGCGATTTCTCAAGTGAAATAGCTGGAGAAAATGATCAGAATATATTCCGTGCCTTTCCACGCCTTCGTTTGTTATGAGCTATCAAAAACTCCAATTATATTCAAACACGCGGTTTATAGGGTAAATTCAAAATATTACGACATTAGATAATTTTGAACCTAAGGCAGAAGTCAGCTCTCCCATATATGGTAATAAGATGTCCGATGCCGTTGTGTTCAAACTTACAAACAAGCCGGTACCCGTGTATGACCATGTGTTCGAGATGTAGCAATCTTACTTTTATCTAAAGTAATCTTGTGTACCCCTGTCTTATCGGTAATTAAGCCGATAGCGGTGGCCGATGTACGTGTTAATCTGCGGCGCCTATAGCCAATAAATCTGGACAGGGCCAAGCAAATGTGATTATTATCACCTACATTGAGTGTCGAATGATTAGATAAAATCAAATATCTGCTACGTAGCAGAAAAATGACGAAGAAAGAAAGAAGAAAGTGCGACAATTGAGAGCAAATAATAAAAATCAGTACCAGAAATGTACCGATACTGCCGGAGTGACACAAAGATCGATAGGGGCCACCCCGTTTTGTCATAAATGGGATGGTGGAATAAGAAAGGGCACACATAAGTATGTGTCGGGAAAACGCAATACTCAGGAGAGCGTTTCGTTTCTATTCTTTTACCATAGTTGTTGTTGATGGTACCAGGAGAGTACTAATCTCTGGAACAAAGTGAGGGTATAAGTGGACTGAAGTAGAAACGAGGGACCAGCTTGGCAGTTAGTTCTTGATTGTACTGGAAACGTGCTGCACCTGTAATCTTGACCAGATATATGGGCACACTAATAATATTAAATCCAAATTGAAACTCTTTACTAAAGAACAGATCAGTATTTAAGAAAGGAAAGAAGCGTGTCAGAACCATGGACCACAGAGCTAGGAAGCCAGTGGGAGGAACATCGTACAGTGCACTAACTCCGTTGCATCGGCAAGAATCCCAATGTGTGTATACTGGAATCTACTCTATAAATATTTTCGTGGTGGGTAGGTTTCTAATTTTGTAAATTTTGCAGGTGCAGCGGCTGTATGGCCTACTCTTGGCGATTTCCAACTGCTGAGGGATTTTTAACGTGCGCAACTTGCACACGGGACCTCCTATCTATTAGCCCTTATGCGAGAAAGCTAAGCATCCGATCTCACTACACAGGAGATCAGGGGGGAGTATGACATCAGTAGAACCACTGGTTCTGACAATATTTCCATCAAATATATTCCCTGTTCTGTGAACCGAACCCGGTATCTTTAGAATTGGAGGTGGACGCCATACCTCTTAACCCCTCCGGCGCCCAATTCAGAATTATCTCAGTATAACTGATAGTGCTGTCTGGAGAATGTAGTTTTTTTGTTTTTTTTTTGGATGAGCGTTACTTGTGTCTTAATGCTATGTAGCCAAGATTTTTTTATTTATTTTGCCAGTTATGGTGAACTGTGTTCTTCCCGGAGGGATCTCTTATGAGTCAAAAAAAGAATGGGACTACTGCTTTGTGTGGCATGTCGCACAAGGTGACTTCTTCTTCTTTCTTCTTCTGCGTTCTTCCTGAAAAGAACGTTTGTAACGTTGTGTCGCCGTTTACCAAAGCTGCGATATTTGCGCTTTTCGGCCCAACACATCCGGTTTCAGCATGGCATATTTGGGACCGGGTTAGCCTTCCCTCTTCGATCCATATTCTCTCAGCCAGACTGCAGTGGTGGGGCCTGTTTCCAGGACCACCACTTGGAGGTGGAGTAGGGTCTTGGTCAGCTCTAGTTCGCTGACCCTGACGCAAGCAGTCAAGCTATGGGTCGCTGACTGCATTCCTCACTGTTGCTGCGTCTTCAGTCCCACAAGTTGGCTAATACTTGGTTGCGCATAGTGCTGGCAACCTTATAATTTAAAACAAATAGCTACATAAATGACTGTAGTAAGAGCGTGTGAATACTTTGTTCAGGATTCCTGCAAAGGGAATCAGCTGCAGTGGTGGCTGTATACTCTATAGGGAGAGAAAAGGAAAAGGCTGCTGATGATGATGGTGATAATGAAGATGATAATGACGATGGTGATGATGATGATGATGATGATGATGATGATGATGATGATGATGATGATGATGATGATGATGATGATGATGATGATGATGATGATGATGATGAGTTAAGGGGAAATAAAACTAATGTATTGAAATTTTCAGTAAAAGTAGAAAAACAAAGTTGACAGGAAGAAAACTAATGGTCTAAATTTTTTTTTAAATCAAATTTTGCCTTGTTTTGGCGAGGCACGACTCGTTCAACCTTGTCGGTTATATCAGGGCGCGTGTCCTAATATTAAAAAACCTTTAGGTTTGATACGTGTAATTTAATTTTTAAAAAATCGATCTTAATTTATATTTGTCATAACAACAGGAAACGACATTAAACAAATGAAAAGAAATAAAAAACAATTTTCGCTTTCAGACGAGACTTAAGGTTTCCCTAGCTGTCGCCAAATCTCCATTAAGCCATTAGACAGAATCTTCCTTTAGAGTGCATTATTAAGCTCCATTTTGTTGTTTGACCAAATCTACATTAGCTCTTCCAGCCAAAATATAATCCACCTCTTTTCCAGAGACCAAAACCTTATTTAGCGCTGAGTTCAAATCTTCAGTTGCTCTTTCAGGAAACATATGATCTTACTCTCGCTCTTAAACCAAAACTTTATTTAGCGCTTAGACCAAATAGTCCACTTTTTTTTCCTCACCACTATTGCCCTCGCATTCACTCATCCCCACAGTGACTTCATCACAAGATTTACTGTCAAAACCGCGAGACAGTTGTCATTCCCCGAGGCTGAAGAGACTACACAAATCCATCTATGACAACGTTGGAGGACATTAAAGTGAGATGTACACCATGACAGCCTAACGAAGCTGTTAATCCCCTGAGTTCTTCAGCAGGTGGAGTTAGTGCTTCATGCATAAATTGATGTTAGTGTGTGTGTCACGGTTGTTTTCTGTCCTCTTTTTTAAAAGTTTAAATTAAAATTTGAAGCATGTAACAAAATTTGTAATGAGTACAGTATCCGAAATTAGACGTGTGTAAAGGGGTGTAGGACATAAATAATAAAACCTGAGATTTCGTCGAGTATTTGAATTTGAAGTGAAAATTTTAGAGTACAGTATATTAATGTTAGGAAAGATTTAGTGAAAATTTTAGAGACAATGGAAGATAGATAGATACATGCATTCATTCGTCCAAGTCACATACCTGCCTGCCTGTTTGCTTGCCTACCTACCTACGTTCATACCTACTTACCTACGCCCCAGCTTACAACATATCTACTTATCTATGTATCTTTGTATCTATCTATCTATCTATCTATCTATCTATCTATCTATCTATCTATCTATCTATCTATCTATCTATCTATCTATCTATCTATCTATCTATCTATCTATCTATCTATCTATCTATCTATCTATCCTGTCCACCCTTTTGTTTTTCTCCATGGCCATCTGTCTGTTGTTTATCTGTCCGCCCACCGACCCGTTCGTCTCTCTGTCAGTTTGTCTATCTATCTTTCTATCTGGCTGTCCCTTTGTCTCTCTCTCTCTCTCTCTCTCTCTCTCTCTCTCGATATATATATATATATATATATATATATATATATATATATATATATATATACTGAAGCACATTAAAAACGCACCACCTGTATAATCCAGGAACAGAGTGTGAAATGTAAATATAAGTGTTTACAAGTTTACATATTTGGAATCTTTATTCTTTTTCTTATGAATCCATGCTGGTCATTAATTTGTACATTTGATTGTTATGAAATTCATTGCATTCTGTGCAGGCAAGGGAGAAAACCAAAAATGCAACCAATAAAAAAATTCATTCACACTATCCTCAGTATCTGGTATGTCCATCGTGTGCTTGCAAACAAGCTTAGCAGCGGCTCCGCATGGAACGCACAAGTCTCTGAAGGAAATTCCGGGGAATCAAGTCCCATTCACGTGTAAGAGCAGCTTCGAGCTGTTGCAGATTAGCTGGAGAATCTTGCCTGTAGACTCTGCGTCCAAGCTCGTCCCACAGATGTTCTATAGGGGACATGTCTGGTGATAGGGCAGGCCAATCAATCGTCACAATGTTTATCTGCTGTAGATATTGCTGCGTAATGCATGCGGTGTGCGCACGTGCGTTATCCTGCTGGAGAAGCTGCAAGTCTGGATAATTTGTGAACGCAGGAGCAACCAATGCATCCAGAACCTCATCTCGATATGTCACAGCATTAACATTTTCACGGAAGACGTGAAGAGGCAAGCGATGGTGAAAACTGAATCCTCCCCAAATGTGAATACTACCACCTCCAAATCGGTTGTGCTGTAAAAACACAGCATTCTGCAAAGCGTTCTCTCCACACCGTCGCCAAATCCGCATACGTCCATCAGCAAAGGATATGTTGAATCTGCTCTCGTCTGTGGATAGGACAGCATTCCACTGCAGTCTAGTCCATCTGACATGTTGCTCTGCCCATTGCAGGCGCTGCTGACGATGTCTGTGAGTCAAGTTTGTCCTACATAAGGTCGTCTTGCAGTAAGGCCTGTATCTCTGAGTCGTCGTATGACTGTCATTCGAGAGACTTGCCCACGTCTACCCACTATTGCTCTTGCTGTTTGACTTGCCGAGAGAGAACGATTCCTTAGGTGACTCAGCACAATATGACGATCTTGCGCAGGGGTAGTAACTCGTGGTTGGCCACTCCGAAGTCTATCCCGGGCACTGCCAGTGGTTCCGTAACGTTCATTGAGACGTACAATAGTGCTATGGTGGCAATTCATCCTTCTGGCAATGGCCCGCGAGCTCATTCCGGTCTCCAACATACCAATGGCTCGTTGGCGGTCGTTTTCAGATAGTCGTGGCATTTCAAGCACATGTACTGGGTGTTTTGTCTCAACGGCCTTTTTATACCGAGTATACTGCCACAACGCGTACACATTTTCAGGGTCATAGCTGTTGGGAATCGTGTTGCACGTGTAACTTTCATTGTTTTCATGTAGTCTGTACACAAACCCGTGGGTTGAATCATGCACTTTCCATTCCAGCAGCCATTCGCTCTCTACCTCATGACAAACACGGGGAAAATCCATTCCCACACTTTTTTTTCTAGCTTCTCGGCATCAGTATATATAATAGTGGTGTGTTTTTAATGTGCTTCAGTATATATATATATATTGAATTCAAAATATCTGGGACTTGTCTGACAACGTATAACTTGTTCATGTGCCCCTTTCATAACTGTGCGTCTCTAGTTATTTAACTCTTTCGTTACATTTCATTCCTCCATCCCTCCCCTATTTTAAAGAAACTCTTTTTTTTTAACTATGACCGACGCACGCATATTCACTCCAGAGGAGAACGTCATATGCGTCAGCGGCTAGTTTTTATGAATTTGCTTGTCAGGAGACGTCATTTATAACCGCCTCCAGAAGCCCTTGGTACGCGAGTGAAGACGTATTACCTGCCAGTATGAGGATTACCTGTTTAAGGTTTCCATTGTCTTTTTCTTGGATTTAGAACCAACATCGGCCTTGCCCTGCGGCATATTGTCTTTTCTCGGGAGCTGAGATAACGGACGAAGGAGAGAATGACAAAAAGGAAGGAAAAATATTTTCTACATGTGAGGTGTAAAAAAAAAATATTTTCCTCTTTATTTTTTTATATTATTTTTTTTTGCGTTTTAGCACGAATTCTTCACTTTTATAAAACACAATGTAATTAAATTTTAATACGAGTAAAATAATACACATAGATTATTGTTGCTGTTGTTTAACTACGGCTGCCGAGCTTTTCACTATTTTGTAGTCAATACAAAGTTGAAGAGTTCTTGGTATTATCTACACTGTAGATCTAGGCTTTTCCTGTGGCTTTTCTGCCATTCCCAAACGTGTTGAGTTGAAGTCAAGATCTCCAGTTTCTCCAGCTAGGAGGAAGAAGCCGTTTCATACTGTGCATTCCAAGCCACCCAATGGGGCTCTCCAAATATGCAGAGCTAAAATACTGTGATCTGGTTCGGTTCTGGGCTCTCCCAATGAATCGTTACGTCCTACACAGAGCCACTTCTCGGCTCCTCCTGACTATCACGGGGTCCATAGTGAGGTCCTCCTACATGCAGGTAAAAGCCAGAGTTGTGTCTGGGGCTCAAGTGACTCTTCTAATCTTAGTGTGAAATGCTGGGCTCTCAACAAGTTTCACCCCAGGACGAATCCGTGGAAGTGTGTGGATGATTTCAAGAGTCAATGAGGGTGTAATTAGTCTTACAGACAGATGTTCACTTCCACAAATGTACACTATAGCATTGTGCTTAGTTGGTTGTCATATAAGGATGACTCAAGATATGTCTCCATGCATCAGACAGGTAAAACAAGGGCAAGATGTAGGTGAGGTAAGAAAAAAAAGATCAAATACGAGCAAGTAAGGCGCCAAACATGGCGGAAAATAATTATGTTATATTCTTGTTGCAGCATGTTTTGATGACAGCACTAATGCTCCTTTGGCCGTTAAATTCTCCTCCATTCTATTTCAACTTCAGTGGATTATTGTAGTCAAACGCTTCTTATTGTCATTCGCCAATGCACCATTTCAAAAAACAATTAAAGACCTGCATGTTCTTTTAATGGGCGTTCAGTTTAGCTTTCAATTTGCGATGAGCGCTTTTTGTGTATATTCTGACAAACTGGAGGGATTTTGTCGTCGTTAGTTACAGACGTTTCAGTAAGATAATTAGAGGATAGGTGAAGTAAGGAACACAGATCAAATAGTTAGAAGATGATTAAATAGTTAGAAAGATGATTAAATAGTTAGAAAGATGATTAAATAGTAAAAAAGATCATTAAATAATTAGAAATTTGATTAAAAGGTTAGACAAATTATTACATAGTTAGAAAGATGATTAAATAGTTAGAAAGATGATTAAATCGTTAGAAACATGATTAAATAGAGACTGACAAATGCTTAGCAGTTAGCCATCAATGAGAAAACAGAAAAAATTATTAGAATAAAATTTGAAAGAGGATATAACTTGAAGAGCTCCAGAGTGAAAAAAATGTGGAACCTATGACAAGAACCAGAAACATGCCCGAGGAACAAGAGATGAGAAGGAGACGCTGGACATGGATAGGACACTTACTTACTTAGTCGTTCCCCTTCTACCGTGAGGTGTAGAGGTTTGGAAGAGAGAGCGCCAGACCATTCTATCAGTTGTCTTCTTCCTGGCCTGGTTCCATTCTAGTCCTCGGTCCTTCAAAGATTGTCTAATGTTGTCCTCCCAGCGGACTCTGGGTCGTCCTGGAGGTCTGGATCCCTGGCTCTTTGTTTCCCATGCTTGTCGTGGTAGCCGATCTTCTCCCATTCTGCAGACATGGCCAAACCATCTTAGTTGGGATTGTTCTATTTGGGTCTGCAGCGGATGGGATTTTAGGCCTTGACGGATCGTCTGGTTGCGGACCATGTCTCTTCTTGTTACTTCAACCACTTTCCTCAGATACCTCATTTCTGGACACACACCGAGGAAACATGTTGATAACGTTTCGTGTCAGTTTTTGTTCTGGAATTCCCAGTGTAAGAGCGGTAGAGAGAGAGAGAGAGAGAGAGAGAGAGAGAGAGAGAGAGAGAGAGAGAGAGAGAGAGAGAGAGAGAGAGAGAGAGAGAGAGAGAGAGAGAGAGACCAATGAACACACGGAGAAGAGAACTGGAGACAGACATGAAGGGGTTGAAGGAGACATGGAAAGACATTGACCTGATGGCACAGGACAGGAATATTTGGTATGTTTGTTGAAGGCCTATGCTCCCTGGTGATGTGAAGGTTTGTGAATGAAAGAAGTGCAGTAAACTTAGACGTTACAAAAGGCAGATACAAGAGGCAGATACAAGAGGCAGATACAAGAGGCAGATACAAGAGGCAGATACAAGAGAGTTCACGATACACGAAGAACATTTTGTTACCGATTCACGGTGGTGGTCATAATTGACTAAGGGAATGCGCCCAACCTGAGGTGGTGCTGTAGGGAGCATCGCCACTTGATGCGGTTGGCAGCTTCATTCTCCCAGGTTGCTGGATTTATGTCCGGCCCCATCGTGTTTCTCTTACACACATCTTTGAACATTTGAGTGTAGTCGCCCAACTGTTCTTTTGCCTTCTGCCAATTGTCCATAGAAAATATCGTTGGGGATGCGACCATCTTTATGCTGCCGGCATAGCCAAACCAGCGTAGTCTGCACTGTCTAAGCAGTATGTACATGCTTAGAAGGCCAGAACATGATAGCACTTCGACATGTGTCACTTTGTCCTTCCACGAAATACCAAGGATGTGGCGTAGATACCGTAGATAGAAGGTATTGCCAATGCAGCTGTTAATTTCTGTGTCCAGAGAGAGTTTGTCGTTAATGCAAGACCTAAGGTATGTGAAGTGGTGCACCACCACCAATTCATACGAGTAGTTATCGATATGTGGCGCTGACTTGGCAGTGCGGTTAGTCACGATTCACTCCGGTAGCGAAGCGATGACGCCGTTCGGATGTACCTGAAGTCAGTTTCCCGGTAAGACAATCACTTCTGTTGTTTTTTTTTTGTTTTTTTTCTGTTGTCTAGTTTTCTACTTCTTTATTTTTCTTACGAATGTCCACAATATGCCCATTTATATTTATGACCTATTGTGAAACACCTCTACACCTCACGGTAGAAGGGGAACGACTAAGTAAGTACCTATTGTTAACAGACCTCGGGTTTTCCTCTTTATCTGTTTCTATGATCAAGCTCGAGCGTTCAATTGGCAGAGTGGTTAGAGCTCTGGTTTCTCTCGGCAGAGGAGCCGCGTTCGAATCATGGAATCGTCACGCTCTAGTCTACCAAGCAGTAAATGGATACCAGACTCTGCTTTTTTAGTCAGGGAAGGAAAATGCAGCCGGGAAGGGAACTGGTAACGCCATCTCTCGATGCTGGACCTAGTATTTTAAAGTCTCTAACACTTCACTCCCGTACGGCTGTATCTCTGGTGGGACTACCTTTATAACTTTTTAAGATCAAACTAGAAGCGCGTATTGCACCGCGACTACACTTTTAAACAGAGAAATAGATTGTTATATTTAAAAAAATATATATATCAATGGGGAGAGAGGGAGAGAAGAGAATTAGAAGACTAGAAGATACATAACAAAGCTAGTCCCATAACAGTTATAGCATACACTACCGTAGGGGAGTGAAGTGTTAGAGACTACATATGTAATAGTGGGTGTGATCGTCTTCCTTCTTCGTTGCCTTTGTCTTCCTTAACCCAAGAGCAGAATCAGGTACCAATGTACATCTTGGGTGGAATGGATAGTTACGCTATCTGGTCTCGAACCTAGTGACCTGGCCTCGAGAAACAACCACTCTAATCACACTGCCACTTGACGCTCAGAAATTACGCACCACCAACAAAATGATCAGCCGACCTTGATGACACTGCACGGAACAAACAAACAAAAATACAATGAAAAGCCTAGCTTCTTGAACTAGATCTGAGCCATAAAATGGAAGAAAACAATTGCTGATCAGTAGTTGTTCCCGACCACAAACCAAAAAAACTGTCAGTGAATCTTGAAAATAGTACCCAGAAATGACCCAACCTCCACGCTGGAATCACAGACCTGAAGGCTGGTACAAATATTGGAGGTTGGTGGATTCCTATCATATTAAAGGAACGGACAACACAAGATTTTTATGTCCAACACGTTCTTCGGAAAATAAATAACAATAAAAATCCTGAATAGGAAAGACAGAAAGAAAGAAAGGAAGAAAAAGAAAGAAAGAAAGAAAAATTGTGGAAATGCTAAAAGAATGGCTAACAATAAAAATCTGAACACGATCGTAGCTTTTGAATTGAGAGGAAAGAAAGAAACAAACAAACAAACAAACAAAGAAGAAATAAAGAGTCTGCGGAAATGCTAAAATAATGGCTGAGAACAATAAAGATCTCTTCTTCTTCTTCTTCTTCTTCTTCCTCGTTCGTCCTGAAAAGGACGTTGGTTGCGTTGTTTACAGCGAAGCCGCGATATCTGCACCTTTCGGCCGACACATCCGACTTCAGCACGGGCATTTTTTGGGACTGGGTTTGCCTTCCCACTTCGATCCCTACTCTCTCAGCCAGACTGCAGTGATGCAGCCTGTTTCCAGGACCACCACTTGGAGGTGGAGTAGGGTCTTGGTCAGCTCTGGTTCGCTGACCCTGTACGCAAGATCTGAAACCTATGCCAGCTTTTGATGCAGTCTATTTGCCTTTATTCAGTAACTGATATACAGTAGCACCGAAATTGTAGTACTCAAAAATACTTATACTGTTTAATAGAAAATATCTCATCTCATCTCATAATCGTACCCTCTTCTACCCCGTGAAACGAAGTGTAGAGGGGACCCAAGTGCACAAGGCCCATGGGCAGGACATGTAATCGAGGTGACTTGGCAAACAGGTGATTAGCCCATTGTGCCCATTAATAGAAAATATAGGTAATATAACCTTCTGCTCTTGTCAAGCTTCCTTGCATGGTTAGAAATTTAAAAAAATTAAAAACTGAAGAAAAACATTTTAAAACTAACAAAGCCACAGCAGTGCGTGGACATAACTTTTTTGGTGAACAGGAGATAACAATGTAAATCCAGCAGTAGATTAGCACACTAACATTTATTAAACCAGCAAGCACGTAATCGTGAGGCCGACTGAGCCAACACTGGTTGACCTCGGTTTGAGAGAAAAGGGCTTGCGTTAAATTAGAGGCGAGACTACGCGTTTGAGATCTGAAGATAGAAAAAGGAGTGAAACCCGAGGCACGTAAATAGTAAATAATAAACATTAACCAGTATGTGGCAGGAACTCTTAAAACAAAAGAAGAAATGAAAACACTAGACAACAGAAATGTCCCTAGGTCAGGGCGAGTAGCTCTTACAACAACTTACTTGTCTTGCATTAGCTATCGCTCTAGGAAGTCGTGTAAGAGTAGCGAACAGAGCAGGCAAAAATACTAAGCCAAAACGCGATTCGAACGTTTTTAAACTTGTTACTATGCTATTACCAATTAACTTGACACTAAATTTTAGGCTTCGCTAAACTGCTTTTGAAAATGTTAAACGATGCAGAAATGAAAATTTAATATCAAAATACCTGTTTCTGAATGGTTAAAATGATTTATACATGCTTTAACCTCTTATTCCGATGAAAATGTTCATCTTTTGAACAAAATTCGGATACTCAGACTTAAGGAGAAGTAGAGGCACTTTAGATGGTCTCTGCGATTCCTACTTATCCGGACTGAACTGATATTTCAATGACTACTATATTAAGACTTTTTGGAATATTAGACAGAAATTGCGCATCACAATTGTTTTCCCTAATTTCCTGACGCGTTAATTGCTAGTATTTATATAACATTTTTTTAAATCCCACATTTGTCTGTGTGTCATACTCGTATAATATGTTCAGCCCTCTCGATTGGTTGAATCTACTTAAGTTCCTTGGGGGCCGCAGTGGCTAGGAGGTATGACGTAGCCTCTAATTATAAAGGTAACTGGTTCAGTTCCCAGTACGGGGAATATATTTGATTGAGTTTTTTTTTCAGAACCAGTGGGTCCTGTTGATGTCATACTCCTCTCTGATATCCTGGGTAGTGAGATCGGACGTCTAGCCTTCTCGGATAAGGGCGAAAAAATAGGAGGTCCCGTGTGCAAATTGCGCACTTTAAAAATCCCTCGGCAGCAAGAAATTTACAAAATGAGGAAAACCTTGAACGGCACAAAAATATGTATAGAATGTGTGATTCCTGTATACACACATTGGGATCCTCGCCGGTGCTTCGAAGTTTGATCGCTGTGCTGAGATCCTCCTGGTGTAATCTGAGAGAGAATCGGAGCACTGATGGTGTTGTCCGCGTGCAATGAAGATGGTCTTTAAAACCAAGATCAGAAGCCAAGTTTCTGAATACTTTTTCCTGATCTACCAAAAACGAGATTGTTCACTTCCTGACATTCAATTGCCACATGAAATTCAATGGCCATTTTATCAGGGTTCTTAGCGGTGAACATGACACATGCCTCCCTTTCTTGAAGAGGAACTTTCTTAAAGGTCAAGCCAGACATAGTGCAGCCTGTGGAACAACCACAATAGGATATGTAATTCAAGGCTGTCACGTAGGGTTTATATTCATTTAATTTCCTACACCTTCTTCCTATTCTTTCACCCGATTTCTCTCTTTTATTATCTCTGTATTTCTTTTTTCCTGTATATTTTTCATCCATTCGTTTTGATATTATTATTTTCATATAATTCGCAAACTTTACCTGTTTTCCTTTCTCTAAAACTGAGAATCGCGCTAGGACGATATTACGTAGTTGTCAGGGCTGCAGGGCGTCAGAAGGCGTGATAAGTCGGTTCGCTGAACATAGGACGTAGCAAATCGTCTACATTCTCACCGAGCGCGCGAGCTTCTTCTCGGCATAAGTCCCGGTGAGGTGTGATACTTTACATCTGCACCGGTCAGTATCCAGACATTTGTCTGGAAAATCCCAAACTGACACGGCGCTCACGGTGGGCCATGGTCAGCTGTAGTGTGAAAACTGCCCTGCATTGGAGTCAGGCTGTCTGGGATTTGAAACTGACACGCGTACATCGTGGTCAGTAGGTGACAGTTACGACACGCGTTAAGCGGACGTAAATGTTGGGAGTAGGGGAGATAATTTCGCTTGGCGAAATAAGTTTGGGCCCTTTGTCTGATTTTTAGATATTGGCCAAGTTTGAAACTTTAATTTCATTCTCGCTCATAGACTCACAGTAGATAGGTTGCTCGTAAACAGAATAGCTGTTAGCGAAGATCTCAGTTTGTTTCGGCAATTTGTCGAACTTCTAGACTTCCAGAAATATTTTCAGCAATCTTATTCTTAAGTTGTGCGACTACCTGTAATTCTGTGGTTGAGGTAATTAATATGATAGATATATAGATTTTGTGAGTGTTAAAGTGTTAAATCGCTTAATTCATTTTAATCTATTTCTTTAGCGCAGAAGAGAAATAAAGTGGTAGGCTATTATATTTTCTAGGGAAGCATTCAGTGGAAAGCAGAATAAAATTAAATTTCTAGCTTATAACGGCAATTGTAGCTATTTATGAATTTAATTTAACCGGTAATACTCAGTCGAGTGTATTTTTCGAAACTAACGTATAAACTCTAGAATCGAGCCTCATGAATGGTGACGGAATACGCACGTGTTCCTAATTCATGAGGATTGCTGATTTTTAAATATAACTTACGTCACGGGAAGTTTAAATGATAAGCAAAGCTCTCTGCTTGCAAGTTTAAATGTAAGTTATAACCAGTACAGATTCTGTTTATTATATTATATGTGTTATTTTTCCTCCACACAGTGAAAGTTTTGGGGTGACCCTAACTTTACCAGCACCTAGTAGTAGTTTCCATACTTGTGAAGAAATAGACAGTCCTTATTTTGAACCACGTGGGTTTCTTAAGTACCACTGGTCTAAACAGTGCATATGCAACCCGAGTTAGCCAGAAATACTATATCCCAATAACGGGTTTTCAAAGACTGTAATGATAAATACTGGACCTTGGAGCCAGATCTTAATTTCTTCTAGAAAACTCTACGTAATTTTTCTGCCTGGTGGCGCGAAATACTTCTAGTATTAACTAACATTTCCCGACTATATATATATATATATATATATATATATATATATTTGTGGACAAATCTGTGGTGTGACTAAAGTGAATCCTATACTGAGGGAAGGCACCGACCTGACATTCATCATTTCTAGAAACCTACGCTATTGACACTGTGCTCTGCTAACTCCCGCGCCTGGAATAATTGTTAGGTGACTTAATCAGACATTTGAACAAATTTGCACACCCAAGTAGTCGTTCCCGGAGACTCCGAGTTAAATACGTCTTTTGGAACTGGGGACTTCTTGGCAGAAGACTGCATTTTTTTGAGTCTGTGTGAAGATCTAAAATCAGTGTGTTCCAAGAGGCAGCGAGCAAAGTCGTGAGTACATGAATGAGAGGCCATGGCGGAATGAATGAGTGTACGCTGGTTTGAGTGATATTTTCACTATTATATCTTTGACACCCTGTTGCTGTCCTAATATTTTTTTTTCAATCTGCATAATTTGTTGCTAAGGCTAGAGTTCTTGTGTTTTTGTCTTAGGTTAAATCAGATTTTTTTTTTCAAACTCTGTGCATATAATTACGAGATAAAACGAAGGAAACTCTTAGACTCAAACCCTATGTATCTGTGACTCGGGCGCCATCATCTGTTCTCTTAACGGGGCCGGGCTAAACCTAGAGTTAACACTATAACGGGGCTATCATCCTTGCAACATTTCCTTGAATTTTTATGACTATGTGTATATGTATTTTCCTTGATGTACTTTCTTTGATGTTGTGAGCCGATTTTTCCTGATATTAAAATCGCTCTTGAACTTAATAATCGTGTTTGATCAGCTCGTTCTAGATATATATATATATCATTGTTATAGTTTTCCCACGTCTGTGTGTTTACCTGTCGTCACGTGTATGTGCGTGCCTGTGAGTGATAGAAATATACGTAATATGTATATTGGTGTAGTCTGTCTGACGCTGTAACAACTGTTGTAGAAGATAGGTGAGAGAGAGAAGAATTCTTTTCGCTTTCAGAGACAGCCACTATATCAAAATCTATCCTCTCACGTGTGTGGAAATTCTATTACCTTTCACTAACTCTCACTGAGTCTATCACCTATTCAAACCTATTCAGAAGGGACCAAACCTAGTCTTAATTCTCCTATCAAAAATCTACGACAAATGAGGGCTCGTTTCCGGTCTTTGTACTTAGAATAGGAAGACGAGTACGACAAATGTGGACTCGTCTATCTGGATTTTGAACTTAAGATTCTGTATTCTGATATAGAGTAAGAGTGTGATGTCTTGTGACTGTGTATCTTTAAAAAAAAAAAAATATTACCCCCTAGACTAGCGATCTGTTTACGGGCGTGCTGACCACACAAACTAATAAGTTTTTTTTTTCCACAGCATCTTTGAATAATATACATTTTGGTTACAGGTTGATTTTGTCGGGATATATGTTAACTGCTGATTGTAATACTAAATGCTGGTAAAGTGGTGAGTATATAACATTCACTGGGTACTGAGGCAGAACGGCGTTTGAACTAAGCTAAGGAGTGCGTTTCGGACTATTTGTCCAGATTAATTGCCTCCCTTACCCTAACTGTCTTCAGGGGTGAACTTGATAGTGGACTTTATAATTAAGGGATTATTTTTCTCTTTAATTTTTGCAATAATTATTTTGCTTTTCCACTGTAGCAACTTATTTTTCAGAAGTAATCTTAACTACCATTTAGTTGGCGTAGTCGTGTTTTGCATTAAGTGCTTTATTGCCGATAATAGCAGCGATAGTTAGATTTTTATTTTTGGAGGAGGTATCCCAGGGTTAAATATATCATCTTTTGATTTTTGGTAAATTTTTTCTCGTAAGTGGTAGGAACCAGTGTATCCTTTTTCCTATTTTCTTTCTCGACTAGTCTCAGCCACTGATTTAATATGGCCGAGAGGGCGAAACTGAGGCAGATGTTAAGACAGGAAGCAATGGAAGAGGGACTGGAAGGAGAAGAAGCGAAAGCATTTGTCAGAGACGAACTCGAGAGATATGATGCGGAGAGGAAAGCAGCGGAAGCTAAGGAAAAAGCAGCCGCAGATTTACAGCAGAAGAAGATGGATGAGGAAATGGAAATTCGCAGGATGCAGCATGAGGAAAGAGAGAAGGAGAGACAGCAGGAGAAGGAGAGGGAGGAGAGACAGCTTGAGGAAAAAGAGAAACAGAGACAGCACGAGTTGGCTCTTAAAACTCTAGAATTCCAAAGTCGTGGTGCTGCCTCTACCTCCAGCAATGGAGAGTCTTCTCCTCATTCTTCCTTAACTGACCCTGCTAACACTCAATCTCTTCAACTAAATGCTATGTCTTTCACTCTTGAATCTTTTCCTTGTCCAAATGAGAAGATTGACACATGGTTAGAAAAATTTGAGAAAATTGCAACTCTGTACGGGTTAGAGAGGTCGCGTTGGAATATGAAACTTTCCCATTCCCTAAAAGGTTCTGCTTATGATGTTTATTCTAAGCTGGAAAGTAGCCAACAAGACGACTACGATGTGTTGAAGAAAGCGTTACTGGAGCGCTTTGAAATGAACGCTCGCAAGTTTTTGCAACTGTTTCGCAACAGCCGGAAAGAGAATTCTGAAACTTTTCACCAGTTCTCATCTCGTCTTAAGGGATATCTAACAAAGTGCCTTGAGCTTTCGCAGCTCCCCTCTACCTATGAAGGTCTTGAGGAACTTGTTCTAACTGAACAAATAAAGAACACTTTGTCTGCTGATACCCGGAGATTTCTCGCTGAGCAGGGGGCAGAAAAACTTGAAGACATTTTGGAAAAGTCTGAGCGTTATCACAATGCGCTGGCTGAACTACCGGCCACAAAGCGGAAACCGACAGAGGAGCATTTTCGAAAACATAACCTAGAGCAATCTTCTCAGGCTTCTAACCAAAATAACCACAGAGAAACTGGACCTCAAAACCCCCCTCCTGAAAAATCCAAGTTCTACAAGAACAAGTACCCCAACCACCCCAAACAGTCTGATCAACCCGACCGCCCTACATGGCAGCGTAGCCAGAAAGGACAAGGTGGCAAAGGGAGAACCCCTGAGCACGGGACATATGATCAGACCGAGCACACCGAGCCTAAACGCATCGGATGCTTATTGACAGTCTCGCAAGGCGGAATTATTGACAGTGATTCCCAACCTGTTGGGGATACACCCTCAACGCGAGGTTCTGTTATTTTGAACGGTTCTCAAACTTCTTGCTTATATGACACGGGGCTTTCTTACGATTGCATTGTTGCCAGAAAGCTGGTTAAACCCGGTCAAGAGACAGGAGAGACCGTCAAACTTTGTGGAGTTCGTAAGAGTGATGCACCTACAGCGCTTCCCATCGCATTGGTGGAGATACACTCTGACTTTGTCAGAGGTGTGATCAAAGCAGCTGTTATGGATGATCCCATCTACCCAGTCATACTTGGCGGGAGATACGTGTGTATTGGGAAACCGGAAGAGCCGATTGTGGCAGCAGTAACTACAAGAGGGCAAACCAAGAAGGAACGGGAGCCTGCGCCTAATTTGTTACCTATGGAACTTAAAGAAGCGCAGCAAAAGGACCCTACTTTGGCACCCTGCTTTAGGAAACTGCCCATGGCTAAGGAACCCAAACAGCACGGGGACATTTTTTCTAAGGATGGCGTACTTTATCGGAGAACGGGCAAGCCTGACCAAGGTTACAACCAGCTCCTAGTACCGAAACAGTACAGAAGCCAAATCCTAGAAATGGGGCACTCTCTTCCCTTCAGCGGACATATGGGACAGAACGCCACAAACCAATGGATAACCACTCATTATTGGTGGCCAGGAGTAAACACTGATATTATCAGGTACGTCAAATCCTGTGCCCAGTGCCAACGTGTACCACCCAAGCAACGGACACCCCCAGTCCACATGGGTGAAATGCCAATAATGGGAACACCATTCGAACGGGTAGTGATCGACATTTTAGGGCCTTTCGAAAGGACTAAAAGAAGGAACAGGTTTATCCTGACCTTAGTCGATACATGCACTTTATGGGCAGAAGCTATCCCGCTAACATGCGCAGATGCCAAGCAGGTCGCAGAAGCCCTCGTGCAGATTTTCACTCGGGTGGGATTCCCGCAGCAAGTGTTGACGGATAATGGATCTCCATACCGAAACCTGTTGATGGATGAGATCGTTAAGATCTTGAGGACCCAGCACATCCACACTAAGCCATATACTCCGGCCGGAAATGGGCTCGTGGAACGTGCTAATGGAAACCTCACCATGATGCTAAGTAAGCTGGCACAAGTGAAACCTGAAGATTGGGATCTCTGTATTCCTGCAGCATTATTTGGCTACAGAGAATCTCCTCATACTTCCACAGGATTTCCGCCAGCTACACTCTTATTCGGCAGACCCATTAAGGGCCCGCTTGAAGCCTTACTTCAGTCTCTGACAGACGAGAAGGCTGATGAGACAGTTGTCTCAGCCAGTAAATATGTGTCGGGTTTAAAGGAACGGTTGAAACTAGGGTGGGACCTAGCAACGACTAACTTTAAGCGAGCACGCACCAAGCACGCTAACCGATACAGGAAAGTCGCGGAAGAGAGAGAACTGGAAGCAGGAGAGAAAGTTTTGGTGTTGCTCCCTACCGAGAACAACCAACTGAAGATCGGATGGCAAGGGCCGTTTACCGTCCTGAAAAAGATTTCTAAGGCTAACTACCAGATCTCTATTGAAGGAAAGGAGAAGGTTTTCCATTTAAATCTCTTAAAGAGATACTTGGAAAAAAACCAGTGCCAACCTCCGACCATCTCCTGACGATCGCCAAAACTGACGAAGATGACGATAGTGGCAGGGATATTCCACCGCTATCACAGGAAATCTTTCAAAAATGTCAGAAGCGGCGACGCTCTTTCAAGCGCGCATATGAGACATTCCAGGGGAAGGAAACTTTGAGGAGTGGACTTGAGTAGGAATTGGACAGAGATGGAGGGGGAAGATGAGAGGGAAGAGGACAGACACCCTGAAGCTACGGTTATAGGAAATTAAACTCCATAACGTAGACATGGAGTGCTTCCATATCTTAAAGGGGGGAGGCTCTGTCACGTAGGGTTTATATTCATTTAATTTCCTACACCTTCTTCCTATTCTTTCACCCGATTTCTCTCTTTTATTATCTCTGTATTTCCTTTTTCCTGTATATTTTTCATCCATTCGTTTTGATATTATTATTTTCATATAATTCGCAAACTTTACCTGTTTTCCTTTCTCTAAAACTGAGAATCGCGCTAGGACGATATTACGTAGATGTCAGGGCTGCAGGGCGTCAGAAGGCGTGATAAGTCGGTTCGCTGAACATAGGACGTAGCAAATCGTCTACATTCTCACCGAGCGCGCGAGCTTCTTCTCGGCATAAGTCCCGGTGAGGTGTGATACTTTACATCTGCACCGGTCAGTATCCAGACATTTGTCTGGAAAATCCCAAACTGACACGGCGCTCACGGTGGGCCATGGTCAGCTGTAGTGTGAAAACTGCCCTGCATTGGAGTCAGGCTGTCTGGGATTTGAAACTGACACGCGTACATCGTGGTCAGTAGGTGACAGTTACGACACGCGTTAAGCGGACGTAAATGTTGGGAGTAGGGGAGATAATTTCGCTTGGCGAAATAAGTTTGGGCCCTTTGTCTGATTTTTAGATATTGGCCAAGTTTGAAACTTTAATTTCATTCTCGCTCATAGACTCACAGTAGATAGGTTGCTCGTAAACAGAATAGCTGTTAGCGAAGATCTCAGTTTGTTTCGGCAATTTGTCGAACTTCTAGACTTCCAGAAATATTTTCAGCAATCTTATTCTTAAGTTGTGCGACTACCTGTAATTCTGTGGTTGAGGTAATTAATATGATAGATATATAGATTTTGTGAGTGTTAAAGTGTTAAATCGTTTAATTCATTTTAATCTATTTCTTTAGCGCAGAAGAGAAATAAAGTGGTAGGCTATTATATTTTCTAGGGAAGCATTCAGTGGAAAGCAGAATAAAATTAAATTTCTAGCTTATAACGGCAATTGTAGCTATTTATGAATTTAATTTAACCGGTAATACTCAGTCGAGTGTATTTTTCTAAACTAACGTATAAACTCTAGAATCGAGCCTCATGAATGGTGACGGAATACGCACGTGTTCCTAATTCATGAGGATTGCTGATTTTTAAATATAACTTACGTCACGGGAAGTTTAAATGATAAGCAAAGCTCTCTGCTTGCAAGTTTAAATGTAAGTTATAACCAGTACAGATTCTGTTTATTATATTATATGTGTTATTTTTCCTCCACACAGTGAAAGTTTTGGGGTGACCCTAACTTTACCAGCACCTAGTAGTAGTTTCCATACTTGTGAAGAAATAGACAGTCCTTATTTTGAACCACGTGGGTTTCTTAAGTACCACTGGTCTAAACAGTGCATATGCAACCCGAGTTAGCCAGAAATACTATATCCCAATAACGGGTTTTCAAAGACTGTAATGATAAATACTGGACCTTGGAGCCAGATCTTAATTTCTTCTAGAAAACTCTACGTAATTTTTCTGCCTGGTGGCGCGAAATACTTCTAGTATTAACTAACATTTCCCGACTATATATATATATATATATATATTTTGTGGACAAATCTGTGGTGTGACTAAAGTGAATCCTATACTGAGGGAAGGCACCGACCTGACATTCATCATTTCTAGAAACCTACGCTATTGACACTGTGCTCTGCTAACTCCCGCGCCTGGAATAATTGTTAGGTGACTTAATCAGACATTTGAACAAATTTGCACACCCAAGTAGTCGTTCCCGGAGACTCCGAGTTAAATACGTCTTTTGGAACTGGGGACTTCTTGGCAGAAGACTGCATTTTTTTGAGTCTGTGTGAAGATCTAAAATCAGTGTGTTCCAAGAGGCAGCGAGCAAAGTCGTGAGTACATGAATGAGAGGCCATGGCGGAATGAATGAGTGTACGCTGGTTTGAGTGATATTTTCACTATTATATCTTTGACACCCTGTTGCTGTCCTAATATTTTTTTTCAATCTGCATAATTTGTTGCTAAGGCTAGAGTTCTTGTGTTTTTGTCTTAGGTTAAATCAGATTTTTTTTTTTCAAACTCTGTGCATATAATTACGAGATAAAACGAAGGAAACTCTTAGACTCAAACCCTATGTATCTGTGACTCGGGCGCCATCATCTGTTCTCTTAACGGGGCCGGGCTAAACCTAGAGTTAACACTATAACGGGGCTATCATCCTTGCAACATTTCCTTGAATTTTATGACTATGTGTATATGTATTTTCCTTGATGTACTTTCTTTGATGTTGTGAGCCGATTTTTCCTGATATTAAAAATCGCTCTTGAACTTAATAATCGTGTTTGGTCAGCTCGTTCTAGATATATATATATATCATTGTTATAGTTTTCCCACGTCTGTGTGTTTACCTGTCGTCACGTGTATGTGCGTGCCTGTGAGTGATAGAAATATACGTAATATGTATATTGGTGTAGTCTGTCTGACGCTGTAACAACTGTTGTAGAAGATAGGTGAGAGAGAGAAGAATTCTTTTCGCTTTCAGAGACAGCCACTATATCAAAATCTATCCTCTCACGTGTGTGGAAATTCTATTACCTTTCACTAACTCTCACTGAGTCTATCACCTATTCAAACCTATTCAGAAGGGACCAAACCTAGTCTTAATTCTCCTATCAAAAATCTACGACAAAGGCAAACTGTTACTTTTACAACTGCCTTCAGCTGGCAGATTGACTAAGACCAGGAGTGAATTTAAAAGTTGCAACCAGGGTAGAGTGGGTTCGATTGCCAGTGTGGACTAAAAGAGTTTGAAGCTGGAATCAGGGTGGAGTGGACTCAATTTCTAGCGCGGGCAAAAATAAAAAAAAGGTTGAATTGGGGAAGCATGCCCTAAATAAGCAAACATAGAGACTTCCGGGAACTCATGAGCTCCTCCCTCACATTTGTTGTTGTTGTTGTTGAGTAAAACGGAAATAAAAGTGTCAAAGACTTATCTGATTGAGGACCAGAATGCCTCCTGTTGAAAGGCCCTATGTCAAATTTCTTTCCACGAAACTGTTAATAACCTAGTTGTGATTCTACTGTTAGGTATCACGTGTGTAGCGCGTATGAGTGTCTATAAAAATGTCTGTATGTATACAACGCGTGAGTAAGAAGATAGTCAGAAACTTCATCAACTTTGAAATTCTACCCAGGCTTGGCGTCGCGTGCTACAGCCGACATTATTAAGAAATACAAAGCTATATTTCCTATTATTACCTTTTCCATTCTCACTTTCACATCTTATCATGAAGAATAAAAAAAAAATGTCGAGCTTGACGTGAATACAAATCATTATATTTCCCAAATTCCCTCGAAGGCTAAAGACCTTAGACCTCTATTAGGAAGGAAGCCTGTCTATATAAACCAGGCGTATTTCTGAAGCCGTCAATGTTACAGAGACAAAACATGACAGGTGATGACAGCGTACAAAGCTCAACCGTCCAATCCGATCTTTAACTGAATCTTTTTTAAGAATAAAATGACCGCCGCATAAGCGTCAGATTGGAAGGTGTTTAAAATATCCATCAATATTTATCACGAAATCATTACGGTAGTTATGTATATATTTTTTTATACTCCTCACTTTTCGTTTGACAACTCATGACGAAGTACACAAACAAGCAATGATAACTCACACACATCTTTTTTACGTCTGCTGTAAGGCTAATTGGTAATCGCAGAAAAGAGTACAAAATACGGATATTTAGTGTTTCCTTTTACACAGCGAAACCGTACTATTAGACAAGTAATTGCTATCATTATTTTACGTTGTTTCCTCAATTATTCCCAAGTTATTGAAAAAAGGTTTTTCCATACGGAACAAATTTTAATATTTATGAATTTAATGTTCCGTTACAAGGGTAAAAACTAATTTTGTTCTTGATTTTAACAGCTGGTTTTAGATTATAAAAAACAAGAAAAACAAAATTCAGTTTTAAAAAAATCTGCCACTGTAAAACTTCTACTATTTAGACACTGACAGTTCAAGGGTTATCATTTTTCCCCCACAATTAAGTTCTGTCTCAAACCTAAGAAAATAAATAATAATGTATTTTCTTTACATAAGGAGTTTATTATTTAACAGGACTAATATAGGCATACGTGCATTTGCGA
>JAMPIV010003188.1:0-160000 GCA_024509875.1 Oreohelix idahoensis
ATTTATCTTGTGGAGTAAAAACATTCTTAATATTTTGTGTTAGAATAGATCACATTCGAGGTGATCAGTTGATACTAGCAACACCCTTACGTCATAAATGCTGTCCAACATTACAACTAGAGTAAGGACAGTGCTCGTGCTCTAGAACCGCACCACAAAAAGAGAGGAATAATACCCATAAGACACGGCCTCACCAAGCCAACCAGTGTCAGGGTGCTACGCCCGTCCATCTGAACAAAATAAAAAACTGATAATACTGCTGTCCAAGCAACGGAAGATTAGTGACAAGGTTGATCAGATCAGGCTGGTATAGAGGAATCAGCGCTGAAAAGGGAACACTTCAAACAGCTTCAACGACGCGAAAGCTCAACGCTTTTACGAGTCGGCAGGTGGTAAGTTCGGGAACCTTGGTATATTGGGCCACAACTTCCAAAACACTGCAGCACCTTTCTTGCTTGTCTCCGGCTGGAGCCGCGTTACTAGTTTTCTCGTACTATATCACAAAAACCACGGAGGCACTATTCCCGAACCCCGTAACCTCCTTACCCCATATCGTGGTACCGTGATTCTATGCGGGACCTAAGGATACAATTGTGTCGCTCTTTTAGAGGCGGACTGCCCCAGAATCCCAACATTCCCGCACCCCCTAGCTATCAGTGTAAGGAATCTGCACAGCATACTCGGTGGATTTAGCGAAAATAACATATTGTACATTAAACTATATGAGTGACCGTTGGAAGTCGCCCAGTTGAACATGTCCGCAGTCCCGCGGGTTCCGAAATTATGAGTTCTCGATCCTAATTATGAATCCTTCGGAACTCCTTCAGTTCTTAATTCTCCATCCTATACCACCCAGTACGCAATCACTGAATTCCTCTCTCTGCCCGCCTAACTCCTGTTACGCTAGCAGCGTGTGATCATTATACACCAATTTACCCCCTGCTTGAACGCCCGGATGAGCCCCTCTGCCTGGGGGATATGTACAAAGGCGCTACAGACTCTCCAGCCTACCATTACTTCCATTTCTGATTGTGATAGCACGTAGATTTTTCTACGTTCGGTCCTGTCAAAAAACCTTCTTGAAAGAATCTCTTACCGTCATGACTTCGCTGCTGATTACCCGTCTCACATAACGATGTCCGTACGCTACCATTAGGCGTCCGGAACCGTGAAGCAGTACACGCAGAGAGGAACAGTGGTGTGGGCTCGTTGGCTATTAGCCATAGTACTTCTGACAGGAAACAGAAGCCAGCCCGACGAAAGACACTTCTCTTATATTTTCCAACAAACTTTCTGCTAGATTGCCCCCACTGCGACAAACGGAGAGGTGGCGCCCAAAGTCGCTCACTAAACTCCTCCTAGGAATGATCCGTAGAGAGAGGTTTTGGTGTGCTTCGTGTATCCTTCACTATACTCGACCGAGAGCATGGAGCAAAACAATCAAGCTGAAGACCTTAAGCCATTGGACGTCGTGACGTCCGATTCGAAGGAGTAACTCAGATTATCGATGTTCTCCAGTACGTCCATTCCCAAGCGATTGTGGTAGCTCTCCATCCGGTGCGCTGATCACATTCCCCACCAAAACCACTCCTCCCCCCCCAGATCTGGACGCTTTCCAGTATTCCAGGTTAATTACCCCTCAACGATTTACATCCACCTACAAAAACCATGCCCAACACCACTACTTGTGCATCACCCTGGCACCCCTCCACAACCCCTTTCGCTACGACACAGGGAGTGATTGAGGGCGCAGGGCGCGGGGGCGGCGTATTGGGCGGGGCGGTTGGGGTAGGAGGAGAGCAATAGGGCCGTCCTCGACCAACCACAGTAGCGCACCAATGTACCATCCCACATATAAGATTCCTAAACGGCCTCCAAGCGGCCCGGCGGGGCCCGGGGGGGGGGGGGTGGTGGTGGGAGGAGTTGGGTCTCAAAAAAAAAACAACTAAAACTACCAGAAGTAACAACAATAATCCTACGACACCTTTAGACCTTCTCCAGCCCTCGATGTGATCTACCCCCGCCCAAGTTCCTAAAAACAACAGTACCACCGTAACCAAAGTTTGCAAAACAGAACAAAAATGCAAAACCAATGTCATCGTTTCATACTCCGCCCTAACCTTCGCCCCCAAAGTTAACGATTTGTTGTTGCCCCCAGCGATAAAAATACAGCTCACTCCACTGCTTATTATTCTCGACACACTGAGGTTTGTGCCCTGCTCTAGAAAACCCGCGCGCACTGTAGCATCTGTAAACACCTCGCACAACCAACTCCAAACTTCTACCCGAATTAAAAGCGATTATAAGTATCTAGATACATGATTACCCCTTATAACACTCCCCCTCTTCCATCCCAAAGCCAGACCCACTAGCTCATTAACTCCCTCATACTTAGACCATCCCCAATGACGGCCCGAATTCCCTTCCCAAGCCAACACTCCTCCCTCCACCTTTATTATTGGGGAGTTGGATCTACTCGTAGATACGCGTGGAAGTACGTTCGCTGGCCAACATTGCGGGCCCCCATACCCCTTTAGGTTGGTCTGCCTACAAAGAATCTACACGTCGTGTCCTCCTTCTCCAAATGAGCTACACACGTATAAACTAAATAAGTACTGATAAGTACGGGATAGACCTCCACCCATATTTAGAAAACTCGATCCCTCACGAATACTATAGAGCGGTTAGCCCCACTCAACCTAACAATGAACACAACTCCGTAACTTCACACTAAAGACCCATTCGACCCACCTCCGCCCCATCCCCGGTTTACAACTCTATGAGGTTCTCGAACTACAAACCGACCGGGTTATAACCCCGCCGTCTTTGACCCTAACGGTACATGACCACACACATCTTGCAATCCCTGATTAAGATATACAGATCACAGGAAGACAAACACTTCACTTTCATCACTATCTCTGCCAGAACGTGAAAGAAGCACTAGCGAATTTTGAAAACTAGCTATAATATCCCATGGATTATTCATTTATTATATTTGCAGTGAATTCTATGTTCTGTGCAAAACGATTTGCAATAACGAAATCTTTCAGAGTTTCCATACTCGGTTCTTAAATTTCCAGACAGTTTGATGAGACATTTTTTTTAAGTAAATCTTGTGGTGGTACGGTGCGGCCTAGCTAACATAATTACATGAAAGAAAGCCTACCCAAGATCATTTGATTATTATCATCAAATTAAATTACAATCTGTAAGATAAACTGGAAGATGAACAGTGCCAGTAGCGATAGTTTATATACTGCTCTATTGTGGGAGATTACCGATTTACCTGACTGTGACTGAGCTTATTTTTTCCTCACTGGATTAAAAAAACTTTACCGGTCAGTTGCTGTCATCACGCAGTGAAGGAATATTGCCATCACCTCATTTTCACCCCTGTGTTGAATTGTGTCAGTGCCATCCCATAGACTCCTTTTATATAATAAAACACAAGAACTCTTTAAACTTCAAGTCCGGCGATAAGCGGGAATATTTGCTCTCAGTAAAAACTCGCAATATCTGGGGCGGGACATAGAAGTGCTAGACAGTTTCACATGTCAAGAGTTAATCACTGTGTTTATCATTCTAGGGATTGTCTGATGCTGCAACTCGGTAAGTGTGTGAGTATATATGAGTGTGGATCCGCACAGTGTGCATGAATGACAGGAGATTTATTTTTTTTCCAAAAAACCATTTGTTAACTTGCCTACCGGGTAATACGTTTTCTGTATACCCGGCATTGTTCCTTTAGTGGGATAATTTGTTAACTCTGTTTCACCCCCCCCCCTTTTTTTCTTTGCTTAGTAAAGGGAAGACACCATTGGGATAACAGTAATTTTTTGTCTACCACCATAACTAATATTGTAACACCTCTTTCAGAGTAATTAAATTCACTGTTGGGTTAACTTTCCTATGCTCCTGATAACTATCTATTTTGAGAATGGGTTTACCTTTGTCTAATACAAGCGGGAAGGGCTTAGTCGATACCAATCTTCTTCACCCCCTCCCTACCTTGTTATTTGCATTTTTCTGTACTTATGATAATTTTATGTAACACTTGATATTGTTTTTTTGTGATTTGATCTTTTAGGTTAATAAACATCATAAACTTATATCGGACTGTGTTGGAATACCCAAAAGCAAAAAAAATTCCCTATTTGTTTAATATAGCTGTATCCACGTCGTCTGAGTGTTTGAAGCACCGAATCGGTGTGAGCGCAGACGTGTGTCTGGAAAACTGGCAAATAATTGTTTGACCAGGAGAGTGGAAGAGAAGATTGAGAGAAACGATTTGTCGTAAATAAGTCTGTCTTTACTCTCCTCCAGCACTCTGTGGAGCATCATATTTAATCTATACATTTCTATCACTGAGTTTTCATCATCATTCTACACTCTAAACCGGACTACTATTTCTAGACTCTTTCTTTAAAAATAAATTTACGACAATATTTGGCTGGCTCGCCGGGATAATTTTGAGATACATTTGATGCACACATATTTGTGGGCTGGTTCTGCATCTTGAGCTACATTTGAGGCATTCGCATAGCCGGGATAAAGATATTTTGAGTCTGATCTAAGTCTGGGTCTAACTAGATAGAGTGTGAGTGATCTGTCTTTGTGATTTAGGGAAATAAATAAATAAGTAATTACACCCCTAGACAACGCTTTTTAGTATTTGGGTCGTCCACACAGCATATTTACAGGATGTTTTCTTTCCACAACAGTAGAAAGTACGGATAAACAAAAATAGTTGTTATTTAAATTATTCTCTGGCAGAGACACATTACATTTTTCTTTATAAGATTTGCTGGGATTGCGTGATTGTTTTACAGTCACTAAAGGGTTTATGAAGTTAAAAGAGTTGAGCTTAGCTAAAGACGCCTTGTTCTGACTTTTTAAGTCTAGTTAACATCGTCTCTTCTCATATAATTGACTTCAGGGGGAGTTTTTGTAGTGGAGAATTAAAATTTCAGGAAAAAATTTTTTTTTTCTTTAAATTGTTTTAATATAAATTTTTCTCTACTGTTAGTAAGAGTAGATTCTTTTCTAGTGTAACTTTCCATTTTAGTGGCATAGTCGCTTGCGTTAAGAGTCTTAAGTGACAATAATAGCAGCGATAAGTTAACACATTGAAGGTAGGAGGTAACTCAAGTAAATTTTTACTTTGGTTTTTCTCGTAGCGGTTCCGAGTTTCTTCCCCTTCTTGTTCCATCTTACTATTCTCTAGTCTTAGAAGCATCCAGTTCTTTGGTATGGCAGAGAGAATTAGGATAAGATCCATTTTGAGACAGGAGGCGAAGGACTCAGGATTAGAAGGAGAAGCCGCAAACCTGTTTGTCAACAAAGAACTTGAAAGATATGACGCGGACCAACTGAGAGAAGAAAAAGAGAAAAAGGAAGCGGAAGAGAGGGCAGAAGCTAGGAAGAAAGAAGCGGACGATGGTCAATTGGAGCAGAAGAAAATTGAGGCAGAGATGGACGCCCGCAGGGAAAGAGAGAAGGAAAGACAACGCGAAGAGAGAGACAAGGAAAGACAGCATGAATTGGCGCTTAAGGCTTTAGAGAGTCGGGGCGCCTCTACTTCGAATAACGGAGAGCCGTCTTCGCCCCAGTCGCAGTCAATGGATCTCTCCAGCACTCAGTCTGCCCAATTAACTGCGATGTCTTTTGCTTTAGAGTCTTTTCCTAGTTCCAATGAGAAAATTGACAGCTATCTAGAAAAATTCGAGAGGCTAGCAAATCTGTATGGGTTGGAGAGTCCCCGCTGGGCACTTAAACTCTCAACGTCACTGAAAAGTACTGCTTATGACGTATATACAAAGCTGGGAACCAACCAACATGATTACGACATGCTGAAAAAGGCCTTGCTAGAGCGGTTTGAGATGACCGCCCGAAAATTTCTGCAAACGTTCAGAAACAGCCGGAAAGAGAGCACGGAAACATTCCCGCAGTTCTCTTCACGTCTCACGGGCTATTTGACAAAGGGCATCGAATTATCTGACCTACCTCTTACATATGAGGGACTACTTGAACTTGTTCTTGTGGAACAGATAAAGTCAACTTTGTCAAACGAAACCCGTAGATTTTTGGCTGAACAGGGCGCAGTCAGGCTTGAGTACATACTCAATAAGGCAGAACGCTATACCAATGCAATGGCCGAACTTCCCAGCACAAAACGTAAACCCACAGATGAGCCATCTCGTAAACAAAATCTAGAGCAGTCATCCTATTCCTCTAATTCCTCTCAGAATTATAACCAACGAGAAAATAATACCCAGAGACTTCCCCAGGAAAAATCGAAATTCTACAAAACCCGATACCCCCCCAACAACAATTCTGATCAACCCACCAAGCCTACGTGGCAGCGCGGCCACCAAGGTCAAGGAAAAGGGAAGACCCCTACACCAGGAACGTCTGATCAGGGCAAACAAACCGGTCCAAACCGCGTCGGATGTTTGCATACAGCCTCGAAAGGTAGAGTCAATGTCAGTGATTCTCAACCTGAGGGGGACCG
The DNA here is from genome assembly GCA_024509875.1 of Oreohelix idahoensis. NCBI lineage: Eukaryota > Metazoa > Mollusca > Gastropoda > Stylommatophora > Oreohelicidae > Oreohelix > Oreohelix idahoensis. The sequence goes on from JAMPIV010003188.1 coordinate 6,515, forward strand.
ACCCTCAACTCGAGGAACTGTAATTTTGAATGGTACCTCAACTACTTGTCTCTTTGACACTGGATTAAGCTTTAGTTGTATTGTTGCTAGACACCTAGTCAAACCAGGTCAGGAGACAGAGGAAACCGTCAAACTCAGTGGAGTTTTTAAGAGTGACGCACCCAGGACGCTTCCTATCGCACTGGTAGAAATACACTCTGATTTTGTCAGAGGTGTTATTAAAGCGGCCATTATGGATGATCCTATCTACCCAGTTATCCTGGGATGTAGATATGTGTTTATTGGGAGACCAAAGGAGCCGATTGTGGCAGCGGTAACCACAAGAGGGCAAGCCAAGAAGGAGAGGGAGCCTGCGCCAAATTTGTTGCCGAACGAACTGAAGGAGGCGCAACAAAAGGACCCTACTCTGGAGCTCTGCTTTTAAAAACTGCCCATGGCTAAGGACCCTAGACACAACGGAGACATCTTTTCTAAGGATGGCGTATTGTATCGTAGAACGGGCAACCCGGACACGGGGAATAACCAGCTCCTAGTACCGACGCAGTACAGAAGCCAGATCTTAGAAATGGGGCACTCTCTTCCCTTTAGCGGACATACGGGACAAAACGCCACTATTCAGCGAATAAAAAACCACTATCGGTGGCCAGGAATGAACTCTGACATTATCAGGTACGTGAAATCCTGCGCCCAGTGCCAACGGGTAGCACCAAAGCACTTGACACCCCCAGTACCTATGGGGCAAATGCCAATAGTGGGTACTCCATTTGAACGGGTTGCTGTCGACATCATTGGACCCCTGGAAAGGACCAAAAGAAAGCACACGTTCATCCTGACTTTAGTCGACACTTGCACAATGTGGGCCGAAGCTATACCGCTAACATGCACAGATTCCAAGCATGTCGCAGAAGCCCTCGTGCAAATCTTTACACGGTTGGGATTCCCTAAACAAGTTTTGACGGACAATGGATCCCAATTCCGTAGCCTGTTAATGGAGGAGATCTTTAAGATCTTGAGGGCCAAACATATCCACACAAGTCCCTACCATCCGGCCGGAAATGGGCTCGTGGAACGTTTTAATGGTACCCTCACCACCATGTTACGTAAGCTGGGTCAGGAGAAACCGGAAGACTGGGACCTATATATATCGGCTGCCTTATTCGCCTACCGAGAGGTACCCCAAGCGTCTACGGGATTCCTTGGCAAGATGAATAAACACTGGGGTAAAGCATACACGATAGGTCTAGACGACTATCACTTTCCCCAAAACCACTGAGATCACTTTTTCAAGGCATCAAGCCGACATAGCAAAACACACACAGTCCCTATCAGGACGAAGCCAAATCACACCACTCAAGCCACACATCCGCCGAATAGCCTTTGACCTCTCTAGAGACAACAGAACATATAGTTCGACTTAGATATGTAAAGATATACAGATATAAGACAGACTTGTCCTACTCAGACAAACAATACACATAAATTCAGGCCATAGATATTCTGAAGCAAGAACAATCTATTATTACCCAAACAACGAATAAATCGCAGTAAAATGTATTTATCCGCGGAGTTCAAGGGAAGTAACTCAATAATGACTTTCCCTTAAGCACTAAAAAATTACCTATGTATAATATTGTAAGATATCAAAGACTGCACGTAACAGTCTTACCACACCTCCCGGGAAAAAAAAATGGAACATTTTTTTTTTTTGAAATACATCTAGGAGCAACGTACAATAGGCTCACAACGCATGAATAATGCGCAGATGAAAATATCAGGAATACCTATAACGCCTAATATGAGGCTAAGTCGACTTATGGAGCGACTGGTGAGAATGTGTCTCATAAACTGAGAGAAATTATTTCTCTACAAGTATATTTTTCCAGGAAGGTGTCATCAAAGTATAATACAATTCTGGCAATTACACAATGCCTAAAAAATTCATATCATCACTACGTATTAGATATCTTAAATTTATGATTTATGAAGTAAAAATCATCAAAGCACAGCGGTGAATAAACATACATGAACCGCTATGTAGTGATACAATCATTATATTATTAAATTACAAATGTGTATCTATCATGATATAGAAAAGGAACTACTATAGAACTAGACATATCAAGAAGTCTAAGCCCTAATAGTTATGTGGAATCATGTGGGCATCTTGACAGAATGTCTGCCATCACATTATCTGATCCCCGAATAGCTCGCACAGAGAAATGAAAAGGTTGAAGAGCAATTGCATATCGAGTAGACCTCGAGCTCTTCAAATTCTTACTCTGTATAGCAGTAAGAGCTTTTTGGTCTGTTTCTACTATGAAATGTGCGCCTAGAAGGAATCTCTGTAGTTTGAGGATCGACCAAACCATAGCTAATAGCTCACGGTCTAAAACCGAATAATTCCTTTCTGCCGCATTAAGTTTTCTGGAAATATACATTACAGGATGCAGAGTTCCAGAGTACTCTTGCATTAGTGCCGCTCCAATCCCAGTGGATGAAGCGTCACTACGAAGAACGAATGTCTTATCTTTAGTGGGTAGCACTAAAATAGGTGGTGTTGAAAACAGTGTTTTAATCTTATCCAGAGAGCATTGGCATTCCTGAGACCAGTGGACCACATTAGGCGAACCTTTCTTTAGAAGTGTTGAGAGAGGTGCCATGATAGAGGATAGATTCTGAATGAATCTGCCATAAAATTGAATAAGACCTAACAGACTTCTCACCTGTTTTTTAGTCTTAGGGATTGAGATGTTAAGTATCTTACTAGTATTATGGTCCTCTGTCTTTAGGAAACCATGACCAACTCGGTGGCCTAGGAAAGAAATTTCGCTAAAACCAATATAGGCTTTAGAGGGTTTCGCTGTCAGGTTGTGCTCACGCAAAGTAGACAGCAATTCATCTAACCCTGAATAGTGATCTTCCCAAGTATCGCTGAAAAGACAGATGTCGTCTAGATATGCAATGACATCTGACCGATAAGATAGGATTCGGCGCATCATGCGTACGAACGTAGCTGGTGCGTTCATAAGACCGAAAGGCATAAAATTCCATTGGAACAAACCTCTAGGTGTTGAAAAAGCCGTGAGAGGTTTGGCGCGTTCAGATAAAGGAACTTGCCAATATCCCTTAGACAAATCAAGTTTAGTGAAAAAATGAGATTTGGAGAGTCGAGTAAGTAGCTCTTCCAGTAAAGGCATAGGTTCGGCATCGAACTTCGTTACTTGATTCAATTTTCGATAGTCAACGCAAAGACGTATGTTATTGTCTTTTTTACGCACAATAACCATCGGCGAAGAATACGCAGAGGTGGATGGTTCGATTATTTTCAAATCTATCATCACATCCAACTCTTTCTCGACCTGTGCTTGGAAATGTATAGGTATAGGATAAGGTCTAACCCTAATAGGAGTATGGTCAGTTAGCACAATGTCATGTTGAATGACATTAGTTTGTCCAGGGATGTCAGTGAGTACATCCTGAAATGTTTGCAACATAGTTGAAACTTGTCGCTGTTCTCCTAGAGACAAATCAGGAGAGACAGTAACGTTCTTCCATGATTCACTGGAATGAAGTGGGATCATTGGAAGAGGAAGATTTACATCTGAAAAACTTGTTTCCTCATCCTGTATCACGGACAGTGATGAGTAATGACCATGTGGTACTGGAGAATTGTCCGTTGCTTGGAAAATGGGTTGCAAATAATCCGGACGTTCATGGAATTCAGTAAGCATATTGATGTGGAAGGTTTTATGCTTCCCATCAATATCGACAATATAGTCGACATCGGAAATTTTCGATATTATATCGTACGGACCTTTCCAAGAAATAAGTAATCTGTTTTCCCTACAAGGTAGTAATACAAATGCTTTGTCACCAGGACAAAGTTGTCGTAAGCATCTCTTCTTATTGGCAAATTGCCTTGCCTTCTGTTTCGCAAATTCAGAAGAAGAAGTTGCTAATTTGCATGCTTCGATAATCTTTTGTCTCAACGCGATGACATATTCGTAGGATGACTTTGTGTCATCGTCAATATTGTCAGATGTTATGAGATCGTGAAGCAACGACATAGGGCCACGCGGACGCGCGCCAAAGACGAGTTCAAAGGGAGAAAATCCCGTATGTTCATTGGGTACCTCTCTGTAAGCGAAGAGGGCCGCAGGTAAAACTCTGTCCCAGTCTTGAGGATGATCCTCAGTTATCTTCCCCAGTAAGTTTTTAAGTGTTCTATTAAGGCGTTCGACCATACCATTAGACATTGGATGGTAGATACTACTTAAAGATCTATCTATCTGCAGGGTAGACATTACTTGAGACATGGTATCTGATATTAGTTGGGTGCCATGGTCTGACAATATCTCTCCGGGGAACCCCAGACGAGAAAATATAAGCCAAAGAGCATCTGCAATATCAGCAGTAGTAATGCTCTTCAGAGGAATAGCCTCTGGCCAACGTGTGCACATATCAACACACGTCAAGATAAACTGATGTCCTCTGGCAGACTTGATCTTAAATGGACCAATAATGTCTATGGCCATTTTTTGAAACGGCCGAATAGGAATGTCCGCCGCCTGAATGGGTGCAGCATGCCGTGGACCTTTGGATTTAACTTCCTGACATACTTTACAAGATTGACAATAAATCCGTATGTCCTTGTTTACCAATGGCCAAAAGAAAGCCGCAAGGACTCTTGACTTAGTACGGGAAAAACCCATGTGTCCAGCACACTGAGAGTCGTGAGCGTGCTGCAAAATTTTAACTCTCAAATTCTTGGGAACCAGGATTTGAGAATGACTTGACGTAATGGAGTCTTGAACCATACGTACAAGTACGCCATTCTTCTTTGTAATCCACGATTTACGACTTGTGTCCTTATTCGGATCACCTTTAGTTGCAAGAATGAAGAATTTCTTCAGAGTGGGATCATCTTCTTGCTGTTTTATAAACGAGTCACGAGAAATTACCAAGGGATTATCTTGGTTATGCACTTCATTATCTTCAGTAGATGAAGTTTGAGGCACATTAAGAGCCTGAGCTCTAGTGACTACAGCGTTAGCAATCTGCATGTTTTGCCTTTCCCAAGTGGAAATTTGTTGCGGAGTGCATTCCTTGACTCCATGAATGCGACCGATGATGAGGTCAGCGATCGGATTCGGAAGAAGACATGCGTGTACATCTCCTGTAAAGAAAGGAGTAGCAATCCTAATGATAGCGGTAGAGTATTTCTCTAATGTGCCGCCAAATGTTACACATTTGACTACTTGTCCAGTGGCACGGGAAGGATCTACGAGTGACTGCCTAACACCAATTGTGGTGCATCCAGAATCAAATAGCACAGAGACTGGATTGTTATTCACTAAACCCTTATGTAAGACAAGAGACCCTCTTCCATCATGCGCGACTGATGCTGGAAGAGCAGGAAGAGGATGGCCACAGCTTAAAGTAGTCACTGTGGTTGGCTCAAATAACGTTTTGCATTGGGGGCACTGAGATGCTCTCCCAAAATCAAAAGCGGCACATGCCATATTACTAGCATCATTATTATCTTTACTCTGTTTATAGGCTTCATGGGACTCTTGTTGTGCAGAGTTTGCCTGAAAATGTGGTTTATGTCTTTTGTATTGAGATCTACCTCGGTTATTATCACCTCTGTAGTTATTGTTACCTCTATTGTAACCCCTATTTGGGTTTGAGTCATAGTACCCTTGGTTACCATTATCATATTCATTATAATGAGTATCTCTGTAATTATGATCTTGTTGACTCCAAGACGGATAACCCTGATAGTTTCTATAATTACTTCCTCTACGGAAATTCCTATAATTATGACCACCCCTGTGTCGAGAGCTATCAGGTCGTCTCCAGTTCTTTGAAGAAGAACCCTGAAATGATTGGTTACCTTGGTTTTGATAACTATTATGGTTACCTTTTTTTTCAAATCTGTTTTGAGGTCCCTGAAATCTGTGTGAATAATTGGGATTGTATGGTGTTGCTGAAGCAACTGGCATACTCTCCTTAATCTTAGTGTTGCCAAAAGTCACGTCGGGGTGTGCAGTGACATATTGGGAACAATATTCTTCCATTTCTTTTAGAGATTTAGGTTTACGCTCATGTATAAATTCAAGGAAAGGTTTGTTCACACATGACATAATCTTATCTCTGAGCAACAAATCCATAAGTCCTTCATACGTTTTTTTCCGTTTTGGAAAGCTCAATCCAACGATCAACTGTGAGACGTGCCTTTGCAGTGAATTCTGAGAATTCTACCCCCGTCTCAGGTACCATCGTCTTAAATAAAAGGCGATAGCCTTCCTCACTTAGCTGATATTTTTTTATCAAAGCCGCCCTAATGACATCATAATTATCCTTATCTGCTTCTCCTACAAGGCATAATCTAGTCAAAGATTCACCTTTCAAGTTTTCTGATAATTGATTAGCGTATTGTGATTTATCCACATTATGTGTACGACAAGAACGTTCAAATCTATCCAGCCAGAATGTAATATCGTCACTGGACTGATTGAACGGTGGAACCTTAACCTTGTAAGTAGAAGGTTTACCATTACCACTAGATGCCTGATTAACATTACTCATACTTGTCAATCTCAATTTCTCCAACTCAAATTCATGTTCTCTTATTGCTTTTTTCTCTTCAGCATCTAATCTTTTTTGTTCAGCCTCCCTGTCTAATCTTTTTTGTTCAGCCGCAGCTTCTCTTTCCAATTTTTTTTGTTCAGCTTCACTGTCTAATCTTTTTTGTTCAGCCGCAGCTTCTCTTTCCAATTTTTTTTGTTCAGCTTCCCTGTCTAATCTTTTTTGTTCAGCTTCACTGTCTAATCTTTTTTGTTCAGCTTCACTGTCTAATCTTTTTTGTTCAGCCGCAGCTTCTCTTTCCAATTTTTTTTGTTCAGCTTCAAATCTCCTTTCCTCTACCTGCATCTGCAATTTCTTTTGTTCAGCAGCAGCCTCAGCTTCTTTTTCTAATCTTTTCTCTTCCGCCATAGCTTTTCTTTCTTCTGCAGCTAATCTTTTCTCTTCTGCAGCTAATGCTTTGTCATATTGAGCAACTGCCCATTGTTCTAATTGTTGACCAGTCTTATCAAGAGCTTTCCCTTGAGTAATGAAATAATCTAGAGTAGACATGATGCCTAACAATAATACTAATCACCTGAATCAATAATAATACCCCAAGTTCTCAATGACCTGATTAATCAGTATACTATCCCAATATCTGTGGGTCACAAGCCTTTAATAAGGTCTTGTATAATAGTAATAATAATCAGGTACTGGTCTATACCATAATCCAAGTGCAGTGCACAGGCAATTGTGTCTTATGAAATATACCCATATAAAACATATGTCAACCAACAGAATACATAAAGTACAAATAGGACTGACAATACAAGAACGTTTGCAGAAATCAAAATAAATCAAATAGGGAAATCAATGAAGATAATCACTGAATCTGCAAAGAATAACAACACAAATGACGTCACAATATATGAATATAAATTATGAATAGAACTGAAAGATAGAAAAGGTTAGACCAACAAATTACAAACAAATCAAAACAAAACTAAAGAACAAAGAAATATTACAAAAATAACAATAATTACAGACTTCACAGCTAACACAAAAGCAACAGTTGTCGCAGCAAATTTTCAATCAAGAAAATTGCACCTATAGAAAACGCCCACAACGGACCCTCTATGACGTGGGATACTCTGTTGTGAGGACGCCGCCCAACCTTAAACACAACCCGCTGACATAGAAACTAACATACTATACAAACAAATAACATGTAAACATAAATATATATAAATTATGTGTATGATAGTATGTGTTGCAAAATAGGCTCAGTCTTACAGTAATGGCAAAGTTATTTTTCATGAAAACAAACAAACTGCCACTTTATTCAATTAAACATTCTGGCCTTAAATATTAAAGTTCATATATGGCAAACAAGAAGATCCATCGATGAAACCAGGACTTCTTAGTTCACAAATACTGTCTTTCTGTTAACACTGACAAGAATTGATCCAACTGTTCTGTGAAACTCTATAATGTCTAATGTAAAAAATGTCAACAACGCTGACCTACATACTGCATTCACTTGACAGGTCACGTGACGAAGCGTTGACAAAGAGCAAACCAATACTGCAAGTGTGTCGTATCAGCCACAGGAAACGGTCTGGTATCGGTAATCTGTTGACTTCTGAATTTCTGCGAGGTCAAACCCAGAAAGCTGGTCCACCAGTTGATAAAGTTGATATTTAGTTGGATATAATATATGTTGATAAAGTACACCAGAACACTCCTAGGCGGGAAGACAGGCGTCTATCATCATCAGTTGACAAGATCCCTATGGTGTTGCCTGCCCCACTGTAGTGTATGGAATGTCAACTTGACCTACGCAGTGTTGTGTAGACATGGATGGAGTGTATAATGTGCGAATGATGATAAGGGTTCGTGTTGTTGACAAATGTTCTCTTCTCACACTCATGTATGACCGGAAGTCATCGACACCAACGACTGTGTACCTTTTCTAAAGTTTAATTGGACGTACACACTCGACAGCACAGATAGTGACAAATCACAGGTTGCCATAATACATCATAGTACAGTGGACAAATGGTCTTGCAATGTTACATGGGCACTCATGTAGAATAATGGTATAATGGACTGTCAATAGCCAAGCACTCAGTATCGCCCATACATATATCATCTGACGTCACTGACTGAGCACGTCAGCTTGTAAACAATATTTCAGATGACTTCTAAACCTAATCTCGTTTAGCAACGATTCTTCAACATAATGTTCAGCACATATTTTTCCATATAATAATATTGAACCGCTAACAATGGGTTCTCATGTGTAGCAGTGATCTCTGGACTGATCAAGCGATAATACGGGCATCCCTTTTCTCTTCTTGAAAGTCCTACATGTTTTGGTTCCAAGATGGCTCCACTCGTGAACTGTCACTCACGTTTGAATACAGATAATGAATCTGTTCTAAAGTTAGTCATTCATACAACATTTCGTTGCTCTGTAGATTTGGTCATGAACAATAGACTGCATTCTACAGAATATAGTGCTGCTAGGAATCGAAGTCGTTTTTCATCGAGTCAAATATATTCTCTTAAACATTCAAATCGTAATTATCGACAATGGTGGCTTCGATCGAGAGTTCATAAGAGTATCTTTGATTACCTTGGTAGAGGGAATATGAAACTGCCATTCCTTGGCAAGATGAATAAACACTGGGGTAAAGCATACACGATAGGTCTAGACGACTATCACTTTCCCCAAAACCACTGAGATCACTTTTTCAAGGCATCAAGCCGACATAGCAAAACACACACAGTCCCTATCAGGACGAAGCCAAATCACACCACTCAAGCCACACATCCGCCGAATAGCCTTTGACCTCTCTAGAGACAACAGAACATATAGTTCGACTTAGATATGTAAAGATATACAGATATAAGACAGACTTGTCCTACTCAGACAAACAATACACATAAATTCAGGCCATAGATATTCTGAAGCAAGAACAATCTATTATTACCCAAACAACGAATAAATCGCAGTAAAATGTATTTATCCGCGGAGTTCAAGGGAAGTAACTCAATAATGACTTTCCCTTAAGCACTAAAAAATTACCTATGTATAATATTGTAAGATATCAAAGACTGCACGTAACACGCCAGCTACACTTTTATTTGGCAGACCTATTAAGGGGCCACTAGAAGCCTTACTTTGGTCCCTGACAGACCGAAAGGCTGACGAGACAGTCGTCTCTGCAAGCAAGTATGTATCTGAGCTCAAGGAAAGGTTAAAGCTAGGATGGGATCTAGCTACTACCAACCTTACAAAAGCCCGCGCTAAACATGCTAAAAGATACAACAAAGCTGCAAAAGAGAGAGAACTACAACCAGGGGAGAAAGTTTTGTTGCTACTTCCAACCGGAAGCAATAAACTTCGCATCGGATGGCAAGGGCCGTTTACCGTCTTTAAAAAGATCTCACGTACCAATTACAAAATCTCCATCAAAGGAAAGGAGAAGGTCTTCCACGTAAATCTGCTTAAGAAATATTTAGAAAGACCGGTGCCATCCTCCGAGCATCTCCTGGCCGTCGCCATAGCAACGGAAGACGAGGAAGATGATGATGGTTGCATGGAGTATCCATTGCAACCCACAGAATCCTTTAAAGATGTCAAGTTCGGCGACAATCTCTCACCAGAACAACAAACAGAAACCAGGGCTCTACTAAAACAGTACAGTGCAGTCTTAACGGATGTACCTGGTCGAACAAATCTCATCGAATTTGATATGAAATTAACAAACGAAACCCCTGTTCGAACCAGAGTTTACCCCATACCGTACGCTAAAGCTGATGCACTTCGCGGAGAAATAGACAAGCTGCGTCAAGCAGGAATTATCAGTGAGTCTACATCTCCTTACAGTTCCAGTGTAGTGCTGTTGCAGAAGCCCAATAAGGAAGTTCGGCTGTGTATAGATGTTACGTACATTTATTACCTAAGGGGGTAGTCTTCGGTCCTGCCAAATGTACGCACCAGTCTTGATATAGTTATATTATTTGTGCGGTCGAATGATTCGCGCACTGACGTGCACGAAGCAGTGAGTGTTGCTTTGGGACGCACGGGTAACCTAGTTGAGTAGTTTGTGACGTCATTTTTGAAGGGGCAACATGGAACTTGTTTATGTCCATGATTGTTATATTATATTTGTATTCAATGGCATGTTTATGGAAAGCCATTTATTCTAGTGATCTGTATTGGTCTTCAGGTCGAAACCAATAGCAGCAATGTCACGTAAGTTATCGCCCCACTTCTTATTTAAAGCTGTATTATAAGGCCGCTCTAATACTAGTCTAGCGGGAAGATGTTATTCCTAGAATGGATCTACAGAGTCGTTTGCCTTTAGGATTTGTATCGTAGAAGAAGGATTCCTACGAGTGGAAGAAGTTATTGATTACCTTATGCACATGTTTTAATATGATGTTACAACAATGCCAGGAGCGTGGCATAGAATGGGAGAGGTTAGCCAACTGGAATCTCTAACCTGTTCGTATTATCGTGTATGACTTTGTTTGAAACTATATGCTATCTAACGTTATGTTTTGGAGAACGTATGGGATTGTGAAGTATGATATGGAAGATTTTATCCTGGAGTATGAATACGTTACCATGATAGACGTCCTTGAGAGAAGGTCAACGGACTTGAATGAGAAGAATATTATACGGTAACAGTTTTGTGATCCTTAGTCACTTGAGTCAGAGGACTTTATGGTAGAGAATCTTCAGGAACTTTAAAAGTAATTACCATTATGCTGATGTATGATCTTTGCGCCTGTGACGATGTTAGTCTTGTCCACTCCTTCTGTGTCATGTTGAATAAAATCGATGTACAGTTATCACCGACTTATGTACTGCCAGTACTAGCCCAGTTCACTACTTGTTGAAGTTCGTTGGAAGAATATTGTTGACATTCGTTCATTTTAACCATTCGCGTTTGAAGCTACCTCTTCACCAGTATAAACTGTACTCAACCATAAAACGAACTCAACAGTAATTGGTGCTCCAGTGTGTTTATGAAATCTAGAATTTCACAGGAAACGTACCCTATACAAGTATCAGCAATGGAAAATCTGAACTTTCAAGGCGACAACATCTTGGGATCATCTCTTTGTCACTATTACGTACAAGCTGTGGTCTAATACTCAGAACGAAGTATTTTATCCTCACACGTACATACACGGAGACGAGGCACATTGATTTTTTACCTGCACGCGAGTTAAGTATAACGTGTTCTCCCTATACGCTTTATTACTTTTAGCTGTGCCTTCCGTGATATGTCTATATCTATATTTTACATGTTACATGTTATATGTGTTGTATTCTTCGTGGGAGGTTGGGAATGGCGACTTAGGACGGGAAAATACCAGTTTCACCACAGGTCCGTCTTAAGTGTTCTGTAGGACATTATTTTGCAGATTTCCCGCAGTGGAATGTTCCTATGCGTGAGCATAGAAGGATCTTTGGTCCACTGTGTCTGGTAGTCTGTGACACCTGACTGTTTTAGCTGTAGTGTCAAGTTTTAATCGTTGTTTTTGGTAGCTATTTTTACTTGTACCTTAGTTTCAGGATGTATTTTGTATGTGATTATTGTCCGTCTTACCTTTCCTGTCGTTCAGTTTTTTACAAAGCATATGTTTTTACACTGTGGTGTCTATTGTCCTGTTGAATATTTGATCGCAGTTATCATCGTAATTCTTTACGACATTCCATTTTAGTTCCATATATTATTTTCATTGGATTTCTGCGAACGTTTTCATTTGTCCTAATTATCGTGTCGCGTCAGTATTGTGCTATTGTCTGTCACGTTATTGCTTTCACATCATTTCATGTTATAAATTACATTATTAATTATAAATATTATTGCCTATTATATAAATTGATTTTACCGTTCTAGAACAGGAACGAAGACCACTAGTTGTAGTAACACTTTTAAATAGTATTATTACATAATAATATTGAATAATGGCTACCTTAGACTATTTCATTAAGCAAGCAAAAGCTCTTCAGATGGCTCCTGATGAAGCAAAAGCATTTGCACTTGCAGAATATAAAAAAGCTCAAAAAATAGAAGCCGAACAGAGAAAGTTAGAAACTTTAAGACTAGAAAAACTTCAATTTGAGGCAGATCAAAAACGGATTGAGTCTGAGGAAAATGAGAAAAAAATGAGATTAGCCGCTGAATTAGAAGAGAAACGATTTCAGCGAGAGGCAGAACATAAGCAAAAGGAGGCTGAAAAAGAAATGGAAAATAAACAAAAAGAAATGGAAGAGAGGAGATTAATAGCTGAACAAAATGTAAAACGACTTCAGCTTGAGATGGAAGAGAATGAAAAAAAAACGACAGCATGAACTGAAATTAGCAGAGTCAGAATATGAGAGAATTAGGTTTACTCAGGAAGCTAATTCTCAGAGAACTTTTGAAAGCCAAACTCCATCCAGACATGATTATTTTGAGGAAATTCACCTTAAATTACCAAAATTTAATCCCCCGTCTGATGACGTGATATTCTTCCTAGATAGGTTTGAGGCCACTTGTGGGTCTTATAACGTGGATAAAGCGCTATACTGTACATATTTATCCAGATTACTTACAGGGGATGCATTAGCAGTTTATCATACCACCAGCATTGGTGAGAAAAATGACTATAATGCTCTTAGAGCAGCACTTCTGCAAAAATTCCAAATGACAGAAGACGAATATCGTTTAAGATTTCATACATTACTACCTCAATCTGGCAGAAATTTTAGTGATTTTCTGTCACAGATACGACTAACATTAGAAAGATGGATCGAATTATCCAAAATTGAAAAGTCGTATGAAGGTCTCTTCGATTTACTGATGCGCGATAAGGTACTTTCGTCTGTAAATCCTACATTTCTCGCATTTTTACACGAAAGGAAACCTTTATCAATGAAAAATTTAGAAGAACATGCAAAAAATTTTTGCACTGCTCACCCAACCATGGATCTAAGTAATGCACAGATTAAGAATGAATTGCCTGTTGCTTTTGCAGCACAACAAAACAATTTTTCACGCAATCGTTCTTTTACTGCTGATAGGTATGTCAATAAGGGAAATAATTACAATTTTAACAATGATAACTTTTACAAAGGGAAGCAATTTCAACAATCTGCTCCATTTAATGTTTCTTGGAACCAAGCTCACAGATCACGAGATTTTGGTAACAATTATTTTAAAAATAATCAAGGACATTGTAATAGACAAAACTGGAGATCAAAATCTCAGGGTCCGCAAAACAGACAAGGTTCTTGGAATAAAAATTTTAAAGAACATCATAACTTTAATTATACAAATTATCGGACTCATCCAAATTTTAACTCTAGCAGAAACGACAATTGTAGCAATTTTTATGACAAAAATCACAATCGATCGCGTCGCAGAGAAAGATCGTCGAGTAATACAGGTAGACATTCTAATGTTGCTTTTAGTGATACACAGGCTAACATTGAACAGGGTAAAGGAGCTGAAACTCATAATGCTATGTGTTGTTCTCTTGATTGTACCCAAGTCAAAGATTGTTCAGAATGCTCTACTCTTTTCCAGCCCAAGGCGATCACGACGCTGCGTTGCGGTCATACTTTGCCTAGTCTACCTGCAGTCTGCATGGCCACTCCTGCGTCAGTACACCAGGGACAGGGCTCTCTTAAGTTTAACAGAGGATTTGTTAACAATATTTCATGCTCTCTTTTATTCGACTCAGGTTGTACCACTGTGGGCGTCCGGACTTCGCTGATCGACCCTAGTTGTGCGACGGGCAGGGTTGTGAAATGTGTGACGTTTGGCGGAACTGTGGAAACATTTCCCACAGCCATTATAACACTTCATACACCATTTTTTTCAGGACAGATCCAGGCTTGTCTTCTTCCAAATCCAATTTGTGATTTAATACTTGGTCGCATACATGGTATTAAAGAGTGTTCACCACAGCAAATTGCTGAATGGGAAGAGCGACATATTCAAACTGCAAATGCAGTAGTGACTAGAGCGCAAGCTACTAATATGTCGCATGATACACCTATTGAACCTACAGTTCATACCACTTGTGATGATGATGCTCCTATTTCACGGGAGTTGTTTGCAACATTGCAAAAGAATGATGATTCATTAAAAATTTTTTTTCAGTATGTTAACAAAAAGAATACGAGCAACAAACTTGAAAAATCTAAACATGACTTTATACTTAAAAATGGGATTTTGGTTAGAGTAATACGGGAAAAGGATTCATCCTTATGTTATCAGATCTTAGTCCCATCCTCTATGAGATCTCGTATATTACGACATGCGCATGACTCGCAATGTGCGGGCCATATGGGTTTTTCGCGTACCAAATCCAGAGTGCTTTCGGCATTCTACTGGCCAGGCGTCCATAGGGACATCACTCTCTATTGTCGGTCCTGTTTGATATGTCAAGAAGTTAAGGTACGGGGTCCATTTCATGCGGCTCCTATTCAAGCTGCGGACATCCCGATTAGACCATTTGATAAAATGGCCATTGACATTATTGGTCCGATACTTCCATCTGCTAGAGGGCATACGCATATCCTTACGTGCATTGATATGTGCACTCGTTGGCCTGAGGCCATCCCTCTCAAAAACACTTCATCTGCCAGTGTAGCAGAAGCATTGATGTTAATCTTCTCACGCATTGGTTTTCCACGGAAAATCTTGTCGGATCATGGGGTTCAGTTCATTTCTGAATCCATGTCTCAAGTTATGAAGACATTAGGTATAGACAGATCTCTTAGTTCTATTTATCATCCGATGTCAAATGGGTTAATTGAGCGTCTCAATAGGACACTCAAGCAGTTGTTGGGTAAGATGACTCAAGACCATCCCCAAGACTGGGATCGGGTCCTACCCGCTTGTCTCTTTGCGTATCGCGAAGTACAAAATCAAGCAACGGGGTTTTCTCCATTCCAGCTTGTTTTTGGCATGCAACCACGCGGTCCGATGTCGTTAATCCACGACTTATTGGTTGATGAGAATATTGAAGAGGAAACTCAATCCTCTTATGAGTATGTGATCTCTCTGAGAAAGAGAATCATAGATGCTTGTAGACTAGCTACTGCATCATCTGAACAAGCCAAAGAAAAAGCTCGTCTATTTGCAAACAAGTATAGACGTCTTCGCCAGCTCATACCTGGTGATGAAGCTTTTGTCTTACTACCTACGCATAACAATCGTCTTTTAATTACCTGGAGAGGTCCTTTCAGGATCATCTCAAGAATATCCGATGTCGACTACATCATTGATGTTAATGGTAAACATAAAACCTTCCACATTAACATGTTGAAGGAGTATTACTCACGTTCTGATTATCTACAGTCAGTGTTTCAGGCAACTGACGATCCTACACCACCTATTCAACACTATTCTAGTTTGTCAGTCATCCAAGAAGAGGAATCTTCTTTCGATGATGTACAACTACCAATACCAGTTGTACCACTCCATTCCACTGAGAAATGGAATGATGTTACAATCTCATCTACTCTTTCGGCTGATCAACGTCAGCAAGTCTCTAATATTCTACACTCGTATGAGGATGTCCTCACTGACATCCCAGGTCATACGTCAGTCATCCAACATGACATTATTCTGACTGACGATACGCCTATTCGAGTTCGCCCATATCCTATTCCTTTACACTTTCGTGATAAGGTTGATAAGGAATTGGATGAGATGCTCCAATTAAATATAATTGAACCATCTTCATCTCCATATTCTTCTTCTATGGTAATCATTAGGAAGAAGGACAATAATATACGTCTTTGCGTAGATTACAGGAAATTAAACAAAGTTACAAAATTCGATGCGGAACCATTACCTCTTTTAGATGACTTATTGGAGAGATTATCTCATGCTACATTCTTTTTAGAAATTTGACCTTTCAAAGGGATATTGGCAAGTGCCACTCACTCCTAAAGCAAAGCCATTCACCGCTTTCTCGACACCACGGGGTCTTTTTCAATGGAATTTTATGCCATTCGGGTTAATGAATGCGCCAGCTACCTTTGTACGCATGATGCGCCGCATATTGTCTCATCGTCCCGATGTCATTACTTATATAGATGACATCTGTCTTTTCAGTGACTCTTGGGATGAACATATTCAGGGTTTAAAATCTTTACTTTCTACCTTACGGGATTATAACTTAACAGCGAAACCTTCAAAGGCTTTTGTCGGTTTTCATGACATCTCCTTTCTTGGTCACCGTATAGGTCGCGGTTTAATGTATACAGAAGACAGTAACGTCTCTAAAATTTTAAACATCTCAGCACCTAAGACAAAAAAACAAGTGAGGTCGCTCTTAGGACTAATGCAGTTCTATTCTAAATTCATCCCTCATTTGTCTACTATAACTGCACCTCTTTCTTCGTTACTAAAAAAAGGCACATCTAATGTAATAAAGTGGTCGCAGGATCACCAAACGGCTTTAGACTATATAAAACAATTTTTTTTCAAATAAGCCTTTTTTAAGGTTGCCTAACAAAGATCTCACCTTTGTTCTTCGCAGTGATGCTTCTTCCTACGCTATTGCGGCAGTTTTGATGCAGGAATACGGAGGCACCTTATTTCCGGTTATGTACGTATCCAGAAAGCTCACAACGAGCGAGATGAAATATTCCGTTCTGGATAAAGAGCTCCTCGCTCTTGTCTGGTCAATCACTAAACTGGATCGTTACCTCCTCGGCTCACACTTTGTGGTGGAGTCTGACCAGAAAGCTCTTACAGCACTGAACACAGGGAACGTTAAGTCATCAAAGTCAGCGCGTTACGCTATAGCACTTCAACCGTTCCATTTTGAGATACGAGCTATTCCTGGAGTGCAGAATGTGTTCGCAGACTGTCTATCAAGATGCCCAAGTGAACGTGTCGAAACTAAACCACTTCCAGATGTTGGAACATCCTCACCGATAACATGAATAACTTTGTACATTGTTATTGATACTATATTAACTTTTTATTGGAACGTGAACATTGGTACTACAGTAACTTTTTATTAATATGGCAACATTGTTAAGAGCGACAAATATACATTTGTTATTCCTATGGAACATATTACACTACATAACGTGTTAGAGAATATATTACATCGTGTATGGAACATTGAGAACATTATCTCGTCGATTACTAACTAGTTGTAACGGAACAGTGACATATTGATAGTGATATTGTAATTATTTAGAATATATTGTTAACTAGTTATTTGTTAGTAGTTAAGGAATATATAAATTAGATTAATTCAATTTAATCTATTTAATTGATTATGAATCACACATCTACTAACTTTATTAGTTTCTCGCAATACGTGTATTCACGTATCCCACTACATGATATCTCACTTTTAGATAACTAGTCAAACTTACTAGTGTTAGAAAATAGTAAGTGTGTTGCTTCTTAACGTGTTTAATTATGCTTTGTTTCATTTTGCATGTTGTATTTTAAAATTTTCTGTTCTATTGATTCTCTTATCATTGATTATCATCAGTGTTGCTGTTCATTTTCATTTTGAAATCATATGTTTCAAATTTTTTTTTTTTTTTAAACTTAGTTGAATTTTATTATCATCTTTTTTTTTATGGTTTCTATATTTTCATTTTTCAACTTGTTTTACTTCGTATATTACCACATCGTTCCAAAGTAGGTCGATAGTGGATGTGTGCTTTAATGCATACTGTCATTTAGTTATATTGATTTCAATTTAATATTCTTTTCTTAATATGATATAACTTTATGCATTTCATATCTTGTTGTAGTTTTTGACTCACCTCTCTCGAGTAATTAGTTCGAAAAAAATTAATAGAATTAATTTTTTTAAGGGGAGGTAATAAGGGAGCTGTTACGTACATTTATTACCTAAGGGGGTAGTCTTCGGTCCTGCCAAATGTACGCACCAGTCTTGATATAGTTATATTATTTGTGCGGTCGAATGATTCGCGCACTGACGTGCACGAAGCAGTGAGTGTTGCTTTGGGACGCACGGGTAACCTAGTTGAGTAGTTTGTGACGTCATTTTTGAAGGGGCAACATGGAACTTGTTTATGTCCATGATTGTTATATTATATTTGTATTCAATGGCATGTTTATGGAAAGCCATTTATTCTAGTGATCTGTATTGGTCTTCAGGTCGAAACCAATAGCAGCAATGTCACGTAAGTTATCGCCCCACTTCTTATTTAAAGCTGTATTATAAGGCCGCTCTAATACTAGTCTAGCGGGAAGATGTTATTCCTAGAATGGATCTACAGAGTCGTTTGCCTTTAGGATTTGTATCGTAGAAGAAGGATTCCTACGAGTGGAAGAAGTTATTGATTACCTTATGCACATGTTTTAATATGATGTTACAACAATAGTGAAGTGAAGGACATTACACATTTAATGTGATGCCGTTCGGATTGCATAACGCACTAGGAGTGTTCACCAGGAGGATGAGGAAGCTTCTAGAACCTTTGCAATGTCCCCATATCCATAATTTCATGGATGACATATTAATTGCATCGGAAACCTACGAAGAACATATTGCTACGGTTGCTATGCTCCTCAGGAGACTACAGAAAACGGGTCTCACAGCCAGACCTAGCAAATGTCTCATCGGGTTTGAACAGTTAGACTTCCTGGGGCATACTATTTCTCACGGCTGTAGTTGGCCCGTTAAGAAAAACGTGGAGAAAATAATTGCAGCTAAAATGCCCCGAACCAAGAAAGACACTCGTTCGTTCCTATCACTATGTGCATACTATCAGAAATACATCCAGAACATCAACGGACTGACGGCACCTCTGACTGACCTTACAAAGAAAGGATTTTCCTGATAAGGTCATTTGGGATCAAAAGTGCGAACATGCGTACAGCACTTTGAAAGGACAGTTGTCAGCATACCCTATTTTGAGGTTGCCTGACCTCAAGAAACCTTTTGTACTGCGGGTCGACGCGTCAGGTCAGGGCATCGGGTCAACACTGCTTCAAGCCGATGACAGTGACCCGAACATGCTATTTCCAGTTGCCTATGGCAGTCGGAACTTAAATAAAGCTGAACGGAACTACAGCGTAGTCGAAAGAGAATGTCTCGCCCTGATTGACGGTATTAGACGCCATCATGAGTTTCTCTATGGTACATCTTCCACGGTGCAAACAGACCACGCTCCGTTAGCCTTTCTTGGTGCCAATAAAGAATTTAACGCAAGGATCATGCGTTGGGCCCTTCTTTTAAGCGTTTATTCTTTCAAAGTGGAATATATTCCGGGAAGACAGAATGTCGGGGCTGATTTCCTGAGTAGAAAGTGGTCTACAGAGGAAGAAGAGCAAACTGAAGATACCACATCCTAAAATCACAAATCAGGTCACCTCCATTGTCAAAAAATGAAACATGAAAAATGGTTTCATGTCTAAACGTGGGGACGATTGTGACGTACGTCTAGTTCGACAAGTGAATTTTCCCTGATATGATGGATGATTTAAAGGGACTTTTAGCTTTTCAAAACATTAGAACCTCTGAACATTTGTTGTAACTTTTCGTTTAGCCAGAGCGAATCGATTCCACCGGGACTCATTTAGTATGCGGCACGAGATCAAAGACACTGGTGGAGATCTCAGGATGGACGGGCGGCATGCTATCAAAGACAGTAGTGGTCCCTGAACCGATTTCGCATCTCGGTGTTAAGCACGGAACCGATCGCAGCCAGAGCGAACGGGGAAAGCTGACGCAAGCAGCGAGCGAAGATACGAGAGGCCAGGGGCTGCTTCTCTCTTTGGTCTGGCGGTCAGATCCCCAAAATCCTTCCGAGATCAAAAAGGCTGTCAAGTTTCTCATGTCCCACTCATCTTGCATTCCAGTTGTAGATATACAGATCACGTAGAAATACACTTCATCACTCGCTGGCCAGAACTTGATAGAAGCACTAGCGATATTTGAAATCTTGCTAGATTATCCCATGGATTTTCATTTATATTTGCAGTGAATTCTATTTCTGTGCAAAACGATTGATCACCTTTTGCAATCCCAGCAATAACGAAATCTTTCAGAGTTTCCATACTCGGTTCTTAAACTTCCAGACAGTTTGATGAGACATTTTTTTAAGTAAATCTTGTGGTGGTCCGGTGCGGCCTAGCTAACATAATTACATGAAAGAAAGCCTACCCAAGATCATTTGATTATTATCATCAAATTAAATTACAATCTGTAAGATAAACTGGAAGATGAACAGTGCAAGTAGCGATAGTTTATATACTACTCTATTGTGGGAGATTACCGATTTACCTGAGTTTCACATGTCAAGAGTTAATCACTGTGTTTATCATTCTAGGGATTGTCTGATGCTGCAACTCGGTAAGTGTGTGAGTATATATGAGTGTGGATCCGCACAGTGTGCATGAATGACAGGAGATTTATTTTTTTTTCCAAAAAACCATTTGTTAACTTGCCTACCGGGTAATACGTTTTCTGTATACCCGGCATTGTTCCTTTAGTGGGATAATTTGTTAACTCTGTTTCACCCCCCCCTTTTTTTTTCTTTGCTTAGTAAAGGGAAGACACCATTGGGATAACAGTAATTTTTTGTCTACCACCATAACTAATATTGTAACACCTCTTTCAGAGTAATTAAATTCACTGTTGGGTTAACTTTCGTATGCTCCTGATAACTATCTATCTTGAGACTGGGTTTATCTTTGTCTAATACAAGCGGGAAGGGCTTAGTCGATACCAATCTTCTTCACCCCTCCCTACCTTGTTATTTGCATTTTTCTGTACTTATGATAATTTTATGTAACACTTGATATTGTTTTTTTGTGATTTGATCTTTTAGGTTAATAAACATCATAAACTTATATCGGACTGTGTTGGAATACCCAAAAGCAAAAAAAAATTCCCTATTTGTTTAATATAGCTGTATCCACGTCGTCTGAGTGTTTGAAGCACCGAATCGGTGTGAGCGCAGACGTGTGTCTGGAAAACTGGCAAATAATTGTTTGACCAGGAGAGTGGAAGAGAAGATTGAGAGAAACGATTTGTCGTAAATAGGTCTGTCTTTACTCTCCTCCAGCACTCTGTGGAGCATCATATTTAATCTATACATTTCTATCACTGAGTTTTCATCATCATTCTACACTCTAAACCGGACTACTATTTCTAGACTCTTTCTCTCAAAATAAATTTACGACAATATATATGACCCGATAGGGAGCCGCGCTAGCGTAGTGGTTACAACACCGCTCTGGCGACCGGGTGATACAGGATCAAACCCGGGCGACGGCATTTGAGGATTTTTCGTCGACCGGGATTTGGACTGGATTAACTCGAGACCTGGCGAGGACATTTGAAGGAGTGTCGTCGACCAGGGATTGGCGGCTCCTGAGCCGACCCAGCTGCAATGGGTACCTCCGAAATCGGCGAGTATTTGCCTGAATGGCGAGGGACACCTGTCTCTGTACAAGACATAAAGGGATACTCACGTAAAATCAATGTCAGGTTAGACATAAATAATAGCCTGAGATTTCGCCTCGAGTATTAGCGGGCGTACGCAAAAAAAAAAAAAAAAAAAAAAAAAAAAAAAAAAAAAAGACCCGAAATTCAACACCATTTCAACAATATATAAGGAAAGCAGCAAATCATGCTTTGGATTCCAGGAAAGGAAGAAGCAAGACTGGATAACACCAGTAACATTAAACACCATAACACTGAGAAAGGAAATGAAAAGAAAGAAAACAGAAGCGAAGTCCCCCAGGTTAAAGCAACTATATAGCGAACAGTACAGTCAGCTGGACAAGGACGTTAAACGCCAAACCCGAGCCAACAAAAGGAATTTCCTAGACGATCTTGCAAGACAGGCAAAAGAGGCAGCACTGAGAAATGAACAATGCACAGTATACAAAATAACTAAATTCATCAGCGGAAAACGAGGTGCAAACAATATTACATTAGTAAGCGATAAGCAAGGAAATCTCATCACGACAGCAGAGGGACAGGAAACAAGATGGGCAGAGCACTTCAGAGAAACTCTGAACAAGGAACCCCCAGAGACACAATTGAATGTTCCTGAGGCTGAAAACGATCTAGATGTAAATACAGACATTCCACGAAAAGAAGAAATCATCACAGCAATCAAAGGGTTAAAGAACGGAAAAGCGCCTAGCCATGATAACTTAAATGCAGAGCTATTTAAGACAGACCCTGAGCTAGCAGCAGAACTATTAGAACCACTATTTGCACAAGTCTGGAAAACGGGTACAACACCATCAGAGTGGAACAAAAGAATAACTGTCAAATTGCCCAAGAAGGGAGATCTTGCAGACTGCAATAATTGGAGAGGAATCACTCTTCTCTCAATTCCCAGCAAAATACTAGGCAGGATAATTATACAGAGAATTTCAAAAGCAGTAGACCACAAACTGAGGAAAGAACAAGCAGGATTTAGAAAGAACAGAAGATGTGTAAATCATATATTCACTCTCAGGAACATTATAGAGCAGTGCTCAGAATGGCAAAGACAGCTGTACATTAATTTCGTTGATTTTGAAAAGGCTTTTGACAGCATACATAGTGACAGTTTATGGAAAATACAGAGGGCTTATGGAATTCCAAGCTGCATAGTGTCAATCATAAAAAGCCTCTATGCCAACTTTACGTGTAGTGTTGGGCAGAGCAACCTAACCTTTGAGGTGAAGACAGGAGTACGACAGAAATGCCCGTTATCAACCACTCTATTTTTAACAGTCATAGACTGGGTGATGCGACAGACAACAGAGGGCAGTCCAAAATGGAATACGTTGGACTACATTTTCTACATTAGAAGATCTGGAATATGCAGATGGCATTGCACTACTAGCACATTCACATCAACACATCCAGGAAAAAACGGATAGACTTAATAAGTTTAGCCAGCAGGTGGGCTTGAACATCAATTTAAGGAAGTCAGAGGTCATGACGCTCAATGTGAGCAACCCTGAGCCCATATCAGTAAGGAATCAGCAACTGGTACAGACAGATACCTTCACATACCTAGGATGCATTGTAACACCAGACGGCGGGGCAGGCAAAGACATCAACATCAGAATGAATAAGGCAAGAACAGCCTTTTTTAGCCTAAACAACACCTGGAAGTCCTCTCAATACAGCACAAGCACAAAATTAAGATTATATCAGAGCTGTGTGCTTTCTGTGTGTCGTGAGAAATTCTAATCCACATATATAAATTAAAACGTAAATGTAAAGCCTAACAAATAACTTCAATAAAAGGAAAGAAGAATGGTAAAGAACAGTGCTGTCACAATGACTGTACTGGAAATCCCCCTTGTTTTCTCCTGCGTCTGCAAATTGTAACGTTTCACGTTGATAGTAAAAGCCTTCTGAAGCATACACGCGTTTCCCCAACACAATAAAATGTGTACTCCATTTCTAAGAAAAACCTTGAGATACGCAAGATGACCTAGATTTGAGATTCAATTCATGTCTTTTTATACACTACGTTACCTAAAACGAAAGACAGATGGACTAAAGATAGAAAGAAGGGAGGGGCTGAAAGCATGAAACACTAAACACGCGTCTCGCTACACAATTACTACCATCACGCGTGTAAGGCCACAAGCACTAGCTTTTTTTCAAATCGACAGTGATAAAAAACACTACACACAAGAGAGTTAGGTTTTAAAAACTTACAAAACGCTTATTAGAAAACCTGACATTCTACTGTTTTATGTCTTAAATCCTGACATTAGTCTGACAGTACAGCAGGACAGGTGGCGGTTCTAAACATAAAAAAAAAAAAAAAACTACACGACTATCCTGGAAAATACATATTTTGAACGCAGCCCCTTAGCCCCATTAAATTTATATATTTTGGGTTCCTTAGGACTTGCTGACAAAGAATATGTTAAACGTTACGCAAATAGTCTAGGAATTACCAAATTATAGCCAAAAGAAATAGTGAGGGATGTCAGACAACACCCAAATCAGAATCGCTCAGTGGCAGATTTTCAACACACCATTGTACGGAAATATGCTGACATGTTACCTCCTATTTGATTGGCGGAAAATAAATGTAAGGCTAAACACGATTAGTCGGACTATAAATACTACTTCGTTGTTGTTAGGGGAAACGTGAGTAGGAGTACTTTTTTGAAAAGCTGTGTAAACATGGCATGATTGCTTAGACCTGCCAATATAGTCAATTAGAGGCGTCAGGTCAACACCACATTTGCAAATAAACTTACTACAGAACCAGTGCGTTGAGCGCCAGTGCATATTTTTCTAAATAAAAGCCTGGGACATCGGCAGATCGAAATTGTGCTATATTCAGTGCCAGTCAACGTAATTTTGTATTATTTCCATGAATTGTGGTAAGCTTGAAATATTTGATATCTTTTAATGAAAATTGAATGTAAATTGATAATTTATGTCTGTATATATGTGTGGTTCAGTAGCGAACAAGAGGTAAAGCCTATATAATGCTCCAGCCTGAACAGAAGGTGTCGGAGGAAAGTAAAACTACTTGGAATTGCCAAACAGTACACTGACACCTATATTATTGACTAGAAAGAAATAATGCTGGAATTGCAGAGGCATAATAACCATTAGGGAGGAATATACTGGTGAAAATTGTTTCAGATGAAGATAGCAGTTGGCCTACCGCTCTGAACTCAGTGTTTGTTATGTATTGTGCTCAGAGTAGAAATAGAGTATAAATTAGTTCTGAAGTAGGAGGTACAACCTTCTTTTTTCAGGGACTGTGGTCCTAAAGTTATTGAGCAGCACCTGGTCAGAGCTTTGCTGAATCCAGAGGCGGACAGCATACTCCTGGGTCCATATAGCAAACAGTGAGGTGTCTCCAGAATACAGGGAGGCTATCGAGCAGAGGAGTCCTTTCCTGCCGCCATCACGAAAGATAAGCCTATGTGGCCAGCGGAGCTCAACATTATGTAACCCCATCTTAAACTGACATTGTGTAAAAATAAGAGGGGAAATTAATTGTTTTAATGAACGGAACTGAGAACATCTCCAATACTAGTTCCAACAGAAACAAACACTTGAAGTCATGATGACAAATAACAACATAGCTTGAAAAAACAAAACCAGTATTACCTCATAGTACCACTACACAACTGACACACAAAAGATAATATTAATAAAATATGTCACTACAAGATTCATATTGATAAATTCTGTACATATAACTTGTAATTAAAATTGATTGTGATTCCTGGTTCACTTTGTAATTGAATCAGGATACCTATATATTAATGAAAAGTACTTAATACATATTGATATTTGAAAATTTACCAGTGACTCATTTAAGATAGTCTCATAGAGTGTTATATGTATGTGAGTGTCAAACTGTTGTCAAGTGTGGTGGAATAAATTAAATTGTTTACCTGTCTGTTATTGTTGTGACTTACACTTCATCATTTACAAAACCCTAGACATTCAACGTAGTCATCACAATATTCCAGAATAATTCTGACTGAGGTATAAATATGTGGTAGCAAGTAAGGTCATCTGTAATACACTACACTTATTAGATACAGATACCTTCACAGCTGATCTCAGTCAGTACACTAAGTCCCCTTTAATATTTATAATATCCCACTTTACCACATTGTGCTTCTCTGTGGTGTGGAATGCTGGAGAGTTACAGAGAAGAAAATGTCGAAATTGTCCTCTTTCCACACAACATGCCTAAGAAAAATTCACCGCATCTTTTGGTTGAATACCATTACCAACCAAGATCTGCTTACTCGGAGCAAGCAAGAGGACATGCACACCATCATAGCTGGCAGACGCTGGAGCTGGGTTGGCCATGTCCTCAGAAGAGACACCGATGCCATCACAAGAACAGCTATGCTTTGAACCCCTGAAGGAAAACGAAAGAGAGGCCGACCAAAAACAACCAGGCGGAGGACTGTGGAGGCTGAGATGCAAAGAATGGACCAGAGTTGGGCACTGTACGAAGGATGGCCACCGACCGAGCAAAGGGGAATCAATTTGTTGTTGCCCTACAAGACGCCACTAGGCGTGAGGGCCACTGACTGCTTTGACGGTCGGCGGCTAAGGATAAAAGAGGAAGAAGAATTATAAATAAATAAATAAATAAATAAATAAATAAATAAATAAATAAATAAATAAATAAATAAATAAATAAATAAATAAATAAATATATATATATATATATATATATATATATATATATATATATATATATATATATAATATATATATATATATATATATATATATATATATATATATATATATATATATATATATATATATATATGATGGGACCATAATAAAGCCTAAAAGTATTTTTTTTATATATTTGTGTTTTCGCATCTTCAAGAGCAACCATCGAGTGTGTTACTTTCGTGACTCAATTACTACGCGCGCGTGATTTGGTCAGGCCGCCTATGTAAAGAGAGCGCGGGCTGGCCTGGAACTTAGGAAAGAGACCAAAAGCATGGAAAGTAGCTATGATAATACCCATCCTAAAACCCAATAAGGAGGTCCATGATGTAAGTTCATATAGGCCTATCTAATTAACATCACAACTAGGCAAAATACTTGGAAACTATTGTTATCAAAAGAGTTAAATTCTACCTGGAGAAAAATCAGTTAAATAGCCCAACCCAGTCAGGGTTTAGAGCAGACAGAAGTACTGTAGACCAGATCGTAAGATTCGAACACGAGGGCAAGCTATGGTTCAAGAGAAAAGAGAAAACAGTGGCAGTCTTTCTGGATGCCGCTAGAGCATACGACAATGCTGGAGAGATGGAGCTCTTTACAGGATGAAAAAGACTGGCATTACTGGTAGAGCCTATAAGTATCTAGAAAACTTTTTATAGGACAGGTATTTTGCTGTACAGGTGAACAATGACAAGTCAGAAATATATGAACAAGAGAATGGGATTCCTCAGGGATAAGTGATTTCACCTTCAATTTTCACAATATTTGTAAATGATTTAGCATATGAGTTTAAAGACATTAAGAATGAACTATCGCAATTTGCAGATGACTGCCATTTGGCGATCTGGAAAAAATCCTAAACCATATTTGTAAAAAACTGCAAAATCAAATAGACAAAGTGTCAGAATGGATGAACATTTGGGGCTTCCAAATTAATGTAAACAAAACAATTGGTATGATATTCAGCAAAGGATTTTAAAAAGAAAAATAACAAAATCAATATAACCATTAAAGGACAGAAAATATGTACCTCCTGTCGTAAATTTATTTTGAGAGAAAGAGTCTCATAAATAGTAGTCCGGTTTAGAGTGTAGAATGATGGTGAAAAAAAGCTCAGTGATAAAAATGTAGAGATTAAATATGATGCTCCACAGAGTGCTGGAGGAGAGTAAAGACAGATGTATTTACGACAAATCGTTTCTCTCAATCTTCTCTTCTACTCTCCTGGTCAAACAATTATTTGCCAGTTTTCCAGACACACATCTGCGCTCACACCGATTTGGTGCTTCAAACACACAGACGACGTGGATACAACTATCTTAAACAAATAGGGGAAATGTTATGGGCTTTGGATAGTCCAACACCGTAACGATTAAGTTTATGATGTTTATTAAAGTTAAAAAAGACAATCACTAAAATAGTCAATTGTTAACAACAAGAATTATCAAAATTTACAGAAAAATGCAAATAACAAGTTAGGGAAGGGGGTGAAGAAGATTGGTATCGACTAAGCCCGTCCCGCTTATTAGACAAAGATAAACCCAGTCCAAAGATAGATAGTTATCAGGAACATAGGTAAGTTAACCTAACAGTAAAATTAATTACTCTGAAAAAGAGATGTTACAAAATTAGGTATAGGTGGTAGAAAGAAATCCTGTTCTTCCCAATTGTTCTTCCCTTTACTAAGCAAATGAAAAGGAGGGGGTTTTAAACAGAGTTAACAAATTATCAACTATCCCACTTAAAGGAACAATTTAGGGTATACAGAAAAGATATATATTACCAGGTAAGCAAGTTAACAAAATGGTTACACAAAAGAATTAATTTCCTGTCATTCATACACGCGCTAGTAAAGGCCTTCACTCATCTTGCTCTCATTTACCGATTGTGAAAAAATCTTGCACTCCATAGAATAACACAACAGCCGTTACACCTCAAACTAAATGTATGAGTGTTTGTTCAAGTTCTAGCCCCAGATTAGCGGGTAGGCGGTCAGCACATAAAAGGATCCCGTAATCGCTGGAAAATGAATCTGTAATTGTGTCTCTTTTCTTAATAACAGTTTCTATGGGAGGGCACGGTCTCTGATACCGGGGTGAGGATGGTGTGGTCTATTTGACTATGCCGCTGATAATAAAATTCTTACGCGTGCTGGTACACTTTATCCGTGAGGTATGGTTTAAGTCCAGTGAGAAAACTAGTCACATCACTGTTCAGGAATATGTATTCTCTCTCTGTATCAGTAAACTAACAAAAGCTCGGGCCAGTGTTCTTCTTCCCGTTACGACTTAATTTGCTTGATGGTGCGTTAAATTTGTCTTTGGGTGTGCTTTCTTTGCTATAAGTTAGATAGCGGAATTCCAAAAATAGAATCGCCTCAAAGATTAAAAATGTACACAGTCTCAACAAGTTCTGCGTCAGGGGAACTCTACACACTGTTTATGCTTTGCTTTGCTTAGATTGATTTCTTTATTGCTTTCTTAATGCTGGGATCGCACAGGTTACGATCACTCTGTATGGAAGAAAAAAAGACATGTAATATACCGAAAAACAATTACCCTCTAAAGCGCGATGAATTTCCCGTTAAGACTATTTTATATACGCTCGCGTATTTAATTATGTATTTAATAACACTGCGCGAGTTTTAGTGGTTAAAACACACTCTTATAAATATATGACTTAACTAAATTTATTACTTATAAATTCCTTCGCGACTTTAAAAGTTAATTTAAGCATTTAACATCTATTATCTTTTGGAAATAATATAGCAGGTATATCATTACATTTACAACTGGAACTATTGAGACGGTTTAATTTAATAGATTAAATTAACACAAAATCCAGTGAAATAGAATGACTGAACTAGACCACTGATCACTTTACACAATATATATATTACCGCTTTGCACAGAATAGAATTCACTGCAAATATGTATAAAATCCATGGGATAATCTAGCAAGATTTCAAATATAGCTAGTGCTTCTGTTAAGTTCTGGCCAGCGAGTGATAAAGTGTATTTCTACGAGGTCTGTATATATCTAGAATGAAATGAAAGATGAGTGGGACATGAGAAACTTGACAGCTTTTTTTTTTATCTCAGAAGACTTTTGGGGATCTGACAGCCAGACCAAAGAGAGAAGCTGCCCCTGGCCTCTCGTATCTTCGCTCGCTGCTTGCGTCGGCTTTCCCCGTTCGCTCCCACTGCGATCGGTTCCGTGTTTAACACCGAGATGCGAAATCGTTTCAGGGACCACTACTGTCTTTGATAGCATGCCGCCCGTCCTTCCTGAGATCCCCCCAGTTTCTTTCTTCTGACCGTTCTGGTCCATCTTGCGAGAGGTTTAGTGTTCGCGCGGAGATGATAAATACCTGCGAGAAACTAGCTTCTCTGCTCGGGGATCGTCTCAGTGTCTTTAGATCTCATGCCGCCTACTAAATGAGTCCCGGTGGAATCGGTTCGTTCTGGCGAAACCAAAAAGTTACAACAAATGTTCAGGGGTTCTAATGTTATAAAAAGCTGAAAGTCCCTTTAATAATCCATCAAATCAGGGAAAATTCACTTGTCGAACTAGACGTACGTCACACCTCCTCAACAACTAGATTTCTGGGCATAACTTTAGATAAACAACTAAATTGGAATAAACATATAGACAATTTAGTAGAAAGCTGTAGGGGACTCCTAAAAATACTAATGATAGTAAAAGGTAATGGATGGGGGGCCAGCAACAAAATAATGCTTATGTTCTACAAGCCTTTCATCAGGGGAAAACTAGACTATGTCAGCATAGTCTATGACTCAGCTGCAACTTCTAACAAAGCAAAACTAGAAAGAACTAAAATGCAGCCATGAGAACCATTACATGCGCATTTAAATCAACACCAGTAGAAGCACTAGAAGTAGCTCTTGGCATACCGGCCCTTGGTCTAAGATGGAAAGAACTAAGATTAAATTATTGGAGCAAAGTAGCACAACAAGTGACCCACCCAGCACATAAAGCATTTGTCAAAAACCAACTAAGTGTCTGGGACGTCCCCTTAAATAAAGAAAGATATCCAACAGGGTGGAGAACTATTGAAGATCTAATACAGTTCAAAGATCTGTCAAACACAATTAAAAATAGTAATAAATATAGAACCACAATACCACCTTGGGAACTAAAAATACCAATCAAAGTCTACTCACTTACTGAAAATACTAAACAAAACATAGAAGATAAGGAAGCCAAAATGATAATAAGAAAGTTGATAGATCAACTTACAAAACAAAGTCTGACCGTCTATACTGATGGATCCAAGGGTGATAGGGGGCAGCTAGGTGCAGGAGTAGTAATACCAAAGTGGGGAATTAAGAAGAGCTACAGTGTAACTGAAGAGGCTACGATTTTTACCGCAGAGATGGTAGCAACACTAAAAAGATTAGAAATAATCGAAGATAACCGCCAGAAGCTGTGACGATATTTACAGACTCACTATCATCACTACAAGCACTAGAACACCCAAGAAAATGTAGCCGGCCAGACATAAAAGAAGACATTCTTGCAATATATACATCACTAGGGAACAGAGGATGTAGTGTGAGGCTAGTGTGGGTTGCAGCACACATAGGTATAGCTGGTAACGAGTTGGCAGACCAGACCACCAAGTATGGAATGAGTAAGTAAAAATAATATAAGAGCAGGCCTAGGAAAAACAGAGATCAAGAGTTAAGTGAAGCTAACTATAAACTAGGAATGGAAGACAACATGGGAAGACCGTAATAAAGGCAGACACGCGTTTAAACTGATGAATGAACCAACAAGGGCGTGCCAGATCAGAGAAGAATTAAAGGTACCCTCGAACAAACAGCAGTGGCGTCTCCGTCTCGGCGCAGCGTACTTTATGATGGAGGAACCACACTGCAAAGAATGTCAGGAAGAAAATGACAGAGGCTATAATTAAAAACCTACTTTAGAAATCCCAATATAGACACGACAGGTGATAAGGTTTAAGTATAGATGCCCCAGGAAAAGCCCAGACAATACTTAAACGATATACACATAAAACAAAGGAAAACATATAAGGTTAATAACAGTGACAATACTTGTAATAATAATAACAATACTTCAGAAAAGAAATTTAATCAAATAGAAAATTAATCACCAAAAACTAACAAATCATTAAAAAAAGCAACATTATGGAGACAAAGAAAGACAACGGGAAAAAAACCCACCAACTTAAAAACAACAAATACTAATATAAATTAAAACCAAAAACTACAATAGTTATTTAAATATAATACAAAACTGAAAATAAAATGACACTAAATACCCTAATTATAACTAAATCTTAGGTTGAACAGGGTAGACCAAGATGGTGGAAGAACAGGGGCAATAATGGTCAGCCGTTAAGTGCCATCTTATCTTCATCATCACCTTTTAAAAAAAAGAAAAAAAAAAGGACCCTTTTTCGCAAGAGCAGCCTAGAGAGAACAAGCGATGAGACAGGCGCGGCCGGTAGAAGACTGATGGACGGAGAGAACAGAGCACGTTAGCAATTGAGCACTGGGTGGTTGTTTTGTTTGATTATTTGTTTAATGCTTGTTCATTAGTTTGCTTTGTGGGTTTGTGTCACTGAAAGTGTTGAATGAATAAATACAGCCCCTGCCTTTGAATCAAGAGTTTTATTGTTGTACGGGCATAGGACGAGTGTGCAAGAAAGCGATCACATATCAGAATATCATCATCTCTCGCCCACCATATCATATATATAAATAAACGAATGTCTACTTTACTTCAAAGAAAAAGATGGCTTTCTTAGCGTATGTAGGTTAAATGAAGTTAATTTTAGCCAGCATGTGAATTATTTTTTGTTTTGTTTTTGGAAACAAGGACAAAGTACCTTTGATGCTGCTGTAAATGCTGGTGGGAGAGAGGGTTAACCAGACATTTAGCAAACTAAATAATTTTTTCGTTCTCTCCTCCACCCCTTTTCCGTCACGTAAAGATCTACCCAATCATCCTCGTTGTTTACCGGTAAACGCGAACGACCGGTGACTGACCCCTGGGTTAGAACGTTTGCTTTCTCAGCAAACATTATGTGTTCTATTTCCGGTAGATTTAAAATAAAATAAAACCATTTAATTTGTCAATTCAGTCACCTGTCTTTGGTTTTTATAAGTTTGTTTTATATATATATATATATATATATATATATATATATATATATATATATATATATATATATATTTTTTTTTTGGTTATTTACAGTTAACCAAGTATTTGTGTGTCTTGACGGGCATTCTTACTCAGTTGAATGTGAAAGGAAATTGACAAGAGGAAATTGAATGCAGGAGAAACTGGTGTTATTCTCAGGACACGAGACAGAAATCGCACACCATAATTCTCTACCGGAATTCCTTAACCAGTTACTTGCTAGTAAATAATTATTCGCCACTGTCTAGTCATTTATATATACCGCAACTGCCGTGTTGTTCTCCACTCTCGACCAGTTGTGGTGTGATGCCGATTTTAGTCTCTTGCCAGATATGTAGCTTTTTGCACCGTCTTCTTCACTGAGGCAAAATAAAAGGTGGCCCCATAAAAGATACTGCCTTAGGGAAGTGAAGGGTTATAGACTTCAACATACTAGGTCCAGTTTTTTGTTAATGAGGTGAGATAACTAGTTTTTCTTACTCCTTACCTTTTGCCTTTCCTAATTCAAGAATCGAGTCAGGTAGCCATTTACAGTTGGGTAGACTGGAGCGTGACTCTACCAAGTTTCGATCCCGAAACCCAGATGAAAGCGCTATATCCACTCAGCTAATTGGATGCACTGGGTGGTTCTTTAGGGGCTAAATTTACAAAAGTAACTCAGATTAATTTGGTCAATCTACTTTCCTTGTAACTAAATCTTGGCCATGTTTCATATGTAATTTGGAGAACAACGAAAATAACAATCAATGTTACATACTTTCATAAATGGACGAGTGCGTAGAATAGAAGTAATTTCTTTTAAACTAAAATGTTGTCTCATTTTGGCGAGGCGCGCCCCGTTCAACCTAGACACAGGGTTCGTCGGTTATATTAGGGCGCATGCCCAAATATAAAAGACCGTGACGTCTGAGTGGAATGAAAAAGTATGCCAAGGTCATCAATATTGTGACAGCATTGTATATCCTCTTTTCCTCACGTTACTTTTCTACCCGACATTATTGTTCTACCTCTATTTTTTGCGTAATAAATCATGGGCACCATATATTGTTTACAATTGCTTCCTTCCATTTTTGTCATGTGGGGACTTCATCGACCATCTTTACTGATGATTGTAATCACTGACTTTCGTTTGAACTCATATTGGACTTCTGGATTTGTAGAGTGAAATCTTCTTTACGAAAGTGTAACAAATTTCCGACCAGAAGGTGAATGGGAGCGGCCGATTAATACGTAAACAACATTTAGATGGCCACAGTCAGTTGTCTTATCACTGATATTATGTTCTGTCTGGCCGGTTTGCTGCTTGATAGTTTTTGGATGCACAGCAACTTGATGAGAAAAATCAATCTTTGGATAGACTTATGATAACTCGTGGAATTTGTAGCAGGTAAATGATGTAATCATTTCAGTGCAGATTGGTAGTTGTGGTGGATTTAGATGTTATTAACTGTTGTTGTTATGTATTTATATTGTACTGAATGAGGTCAGCTGTGAAGGCCCCTGAGTATAACAATTATTAGGGTGAGTTATCAGAGAGCCTTTCTGCTACCACCTTATGATCTCATTCAGACTTATTCTTGACTAGTATGTATGATAACTACGTCTAGTGTCTAGGGTTATGAACATGTGGTGTGGTGGTAATTTAATACTAAAACACACACACATAAACAAATATTAATATCTATGATCAAATGAACTAACACCGTGTTTGAAATTTTGGTATTAAACTATTTTTTACAATTTTATTTTGTCCTGAACCTAGTATTCTTCTGGTCAAAACTTTCAACTCAAATGAAATCAATTTATATACATATCTATCTGCAAGGCAATTTCACAAAAGGGACAATCTGTCCAAACACATATTTTAAAATCTAATAATGGTATTAAAATATTTCTAATACTACTGTTAAACTAGCACTGGATGGCGGGTCGGGATTCTGTAATCCCTCCCATGTCTTTATTTCACAACTTTTAATTTTAATTTCTTGGGTGGAAATAGTTTTATTTATTTCAGTTAGGGAAACACTAATTTTCGTTGATGAACGATCATGTGCCAGATTATATACTTATCTAGCACATGTAGTAGCTGTCAGTTGTCACTCCGGCCAACGGCCACTGTTGTACTTGTCCCAAAAGTAATAGGGTAGACAGCGTGTACACCTATCACTACTGGAATACAAAGTCTTCTCAAATGCTTCACTCAGAAATCTGGCACCGGACTAGTGCCAGACAAAAAAACCCTGTAACATGAAATTATGTTTCCTTGTTTACATCATGTTTAATCTACTATTTCCACAAATTATAATACATGCAAAATAAAAGACCTGGGTCAGATCTATCTGACCAACCCAACTCATCCACATAACAAGGTGTACCAATTTTTTCACATTCCTCTCCTCTAATGGTTGCACTGTATCTGCCATATTATCATTAATCTCTTTTTTCCATACAATAAGGTGGGTGATATGTTTCCACCTGACCACCTAAGAAAACATGTGTATTCTACATCTCTGGTAATTTGTTATAAGATAAACCAACCTCTAGGCCCTGCAGAAGTCAGCTAGGGACCTGCGTACTTACTGTCGTATGGCAGTATCTCTCACTCACATGTTTAAATAAAATATTAATAATTTCTGCCTTACCACGAATTCAATGAATAAACACAGGAACGATGACCATGGCACAGATTCAGCTTTGCTGTTGGCTTGACTCTGAATTTGTTTAAGTATTTACTTTAGTTTTAGTTAAAATTCATACTTCAGTACATCGTCCTTGCTGAGGGACAGTATTTCTGCAAATGACGTCGAGCCGTCAAATTTTTGCAGTAATATTAAATGTGTTGGCCAATGAGATCGAACGATTCCCAATACTGACTTCAATTTGAAACGAAAGCCAAAATTACAGCCCAATTTCGGGGTACCTCTGTCTGTCGGTCCGTCCCGATCTTGGCGTTAGTTAAAAATAGACTTGCTTGTTGGCCTAATATATTTGCCTCTCACTCCTAACGTTCCCCCTTTGGACTTTGACCCTCCCTCTTCTGCTTCTTTTCAACAACGCGTGCAAAAAATTGTCACCGATAGTGAATGCAAAAACGAGGGTCTGCTTGTCAGTCTGTACGAACCAATATAGTATTTTGTCAATATCTTTAGTATTAATGGGGCAATTTTGAAAATTGTAACATAATATTTATCAGGAGATCATATGCTATCAAACTAATTGGTTTTATAGCCCCATTCCCAGTAATAATGAATTCCATATATTTTCCATATTATTTGGCAATTTCTACTTTTATATAAATACGCCATTTTGTCCCCTTTCCCCCGTTGTTCAAACCGAAACCACAAGTCGTTGTTGCGCTGATTTGTCTGTGGTGAATTAAGTGTTATTATTGGTTTAAATATTATATTAATAGTATCTGGTGTGAGGTCAGCTATGCAAGTCCCTGAGGTTTATTAAATTCAAATAAGTTTACAGGGTACCTGTCTGCTTCCACCACGACCTCACCCGATTATATATCTTCCCCTACTAAAGTGTATTGGGGTGTGTATGTTGTCTAGCAAGTGTCTAGGGTATATTCAATGTGATGAAGTGTATGAACAGGACAACAACTACACCTATTACTAATAAACAATGATTAAACAAGTCATTGGGTAAAGTTTGAATGTAACTTATTTTTTTTTAAATTTATTTTCCTGTATCTAGTTATTCTTCTGACACAGGAATAAACAACTCAACATGGTAATGAACTTATTTACAAACAATTATTTTACAACTGTCATTGAGTCGATTGTTGCTGTCATTTTTGACGGAGTCATCTGTCAAGTTATTTGCTTATGTTTTTATCATAAGAATAATTGTGTCTTTACCTGCGATGTCAGGTTGATTAGGGGTTGTCTTCCCTTGTTTATTTATTCATTGTGTTTGACCTTAAGGGTCAAAGGTAGACAGTTCTGGCGTATGCCCATGGGCAGGTTTTTTTAAGCGGGAGTTGAGTTAGACTTCCGGCAAGCCGGGAAGTGTCCTGGTTTCTGAAGGGACGAGAGTCCATTGTGTTTTTCGGGGAGAATCTTCGAAGTGACTGCGATGCAGTTTTCCCCAGTGAATCTCTGTGCGTTGGAATGACAGCAGAGTTTCTTATATTGTTCTGTGGATTCGGTGACAGGTAATACCGACTTTTTCCATTACTATGCTTTCGGTAGCAGAACATGTTAGAAGATTGCCTAGTCTGTGAACTGCAGCTCACCGGTCCTCCATTTCAGAACTTATATGTTGTGCTCAAGGTAGCCATCCAAGACTATTAGTCTTTATACCATCCAGAAATCCAGTGACGAAGATATATTGTGGGAGCCGCAGATTGGCGGCATATTTATGTCTACAATAAGCATTACTGCAGGGTTGATGGTAACCTGCTTATCAGAAGTACACAGCCGACGTCAGAACGAGGCCTGTGTTTTTCGGCTATTATACTACAGCCTGATAATGTGCAATTGGCGGGGAATGCCAAGTTGCACCTATGTGTCAAAGTGATTAAGGTATCTGACGCGTTTAGTCAGTAATCCCAGGGCGACGCCACGAACTGTCCTTATTGAAGAACATTGTATTGACCATGCACGATTATTCAAATGTTTACCAGCTTGCTGAATGCCTAATGTATACCTATCGATTTCCGGTCAGCATGACCTTGTTTACAATGACTGTTCCTGTTGATACCATGTGTGTTCTCGTCAATAAATGTTTTGAAACGTGTCTGCAGTGTCCAAGCATCCTTGACTACTGCATGTGAGTGTATGGGTTGCAGGGTCTACATACATACGAGCCTAAACACATTCGCGCCTTCATTCGCACCCACACTCAGTTCATCATACGCTCGCACTACACACCTAACAACATGTATACTGTCTTGGGCCAGTGATCACCTCAACAAGAGAAAAGTACAGTTACATCGATGTTATCCCACAATTATTTATATGTCTCAAGCTGGGAAAATGTCAAGTATTTCTTGCTCCTAGAAAAGGGTACAAGTTTATTGAACGTTTTTGTTCCTCACTGTCTGATACACTATCTTTTGTGAAAAACTGAGAGAGTGGATTGTTTGTGATATCAATTTCCCAGACAAGTCTTATCTGAGGTCTCTGGAACCAGGCTGGTTGAAGTATGTATAAAACGCCAGCATCCACTGCCAAGACACGATTCTGCTTCTATAGGTAAATCACTGTGCAGGCACTCAGTAGTTAGGCCTCACTGCAGAACTTAAGGACAGGTGTTAGATCACCTGGGCTCACTTTCACTCGTAGATGAAACTCTGGAACAATACAAATGTGTCCCACTCAGCATCTAATAATCTCTCTGTTTCATTATTCTAACATGGCAATATCATCAGACATCAGTATGGTAACTAAACAATTAGTTAACGTTCTCAATTTGGTTGGTACCCCCTTCTGGATAAATAACTTTCAAACCACCGTTTGACATTTTCCTTGATAAAGGAAACATTTTACATTAATACTATCAAGTCATGTACAATCACGGTGACTTGGTGAAGAAGACGGCCAGTGATGTTCCTGGTCTTATGTCATAACACAACTTTTTTTTTAATCATAAATATTTAATTTTCTTTTCTCCCCATATGGCAGAAAGCCTGCCTGGCTTTTCTACACCAGGTTAATACAGTTCCTAACAACGCTGTGAAACAACACAGAGTTTGATGTTGGCTTCCCTCTAGATAAATGTTTCCCCTTTAAGGTTCATACAGAGTCGATAATGCATACATGATAAAATGACAATATAAATGTTAATATAAAGGTTTCCATTCTTACCGCAATCAAAGAAATTTTAAACACCACTGTTGCTGTCATTTTCGACGGAGTCATCTGTCAAGTTATTTGCTTATGTTTGTATCATAAGTATAATTGTGTCTTTACCTGCGATGTCAGGTTGATTAGGGGTTGTCTTCCCTTGTTTATTCATTCATTGTGTTTGACCTTTAGGGTCAGAGGTTGTCAGTTCGGGCGTAGGCCTATGGGAAGGTTTTTTAAGCGGGAGTGAGATATACTTCCGGGAAGCCGGGAGGTCCTGTTTTTCTGAAGGGACCAAGAGTCCATTGTTTTTCGGGGAGAATCTTCGAAGTAACTGCTATGGCAGTTTTCCCCAGTGAATCTCTGTGCGTCGGGATGACGACAGAATTCCTTGTGTAGTTCTGAGGATTCATTTACCAGGTAATACCGACCTTTATGCATTATTACGCTTTTCGGTGGCAGAACATGTAAAGGATTACCTAGGGTGAACAGCAGCTCACTGATCCGCCATTTCAGAACTTATATATTTGTGCTCGAGGTAGCCATCCAAGACTGTTAGTCTTATATTGTCCAGAAATCCAGTGACGAAGATATATTGTGGGAGCCGCAGATTGGCGGAACTTCTACCTACAATAAGTATTACTGCAGGGTTGATGATAACCTATTTAACAGAAGTACACGGCCGACGTCAGAACGAGGCCTGTGCTTTCGGCTATTATACTACAGCCTGATATGTGCAATTGGCGGGAGTGCCAAGTTGCACCTATGTGTCAAGGTAACTAAGGCATCTGACGCGTTTAGTCAGAGACGCCAAGGGCGACGCTACGAACTGTCATTATTGAAGAACTTTGCTATTGACCATGCACGTCTATTCTGATGTTTACCTTTTTGAATGCCAAATGTATACCTATCGATGTCAGGTCAGCATGACCTTGTTACACTGACTGTTCCTGTTGATACTATGTGTGTTCCCGTCAATAAATGTCTTGAAACATGCCTGCAGTGTCAAAGCATCCTTGATTACTGCATGTGAGAGTATGGGTTGCAGGATCTACATCTATACGAGCCTAAACACATTCGCGTCTTCATTCGCACCCACACTCAATTCATCATACGCTCGCACTACACATCTAACAACATGTATACTGTCTTGGGCCAGTGATCACCTCAACAAGAAAAAAAGACAGTTACATTTCTGGTGGACCAGTTACGTGGGCTCTTATGATACATTTCTTGTCGCCAATGTGGCCTAGAAACTTACATTTCGGATGGACCAGATCTGTGGGTTTAAAAAGAACAGAGCGAGCATTTGACATTATTGTTGACATTTATGGATCCAGAAATTTACATTCCTGGTTGGCTGTTACATGTATGATGTCTCCAGTTTTGTCGAGAAAGTTACAAGAAGGACAAGTACACATTACACTTCTGATCTGTGGGTCTAAGCTACACACGGGACAGCCGTAACACACAACGCTAATTCTACACTTGCAAGTTTTGGCTACAACAGGACAGATATAGGTCATCAACGGTTGACACAAATAAACAGTACGAGCATTTATATTATAATGCTACATAAAGCATAACAAGACAAGTACTGAAGTGAACATCTAGGCATTTGCTACGTGGACCATAACTGCATAGAAGGCGGGTTCCTATTGTAAACAGTACTGCGGGTTGTGACACGTTTCATTCAACAACAGACTTTTCTAGGTCAGAGCATTCAAGCTACATTGTTGGAGGTCAAGTGTCTGTAAACAGTACGTGAAATTGTAAACATTCAATGTGCAAGCCCTAATTTGAGAAGGTCATAGTAACTTTGGTTCGTGAATACTTTATGTTACAGTGGATTTGACGTTCAGTGCGCGTTTGACATTTCGTTTCTGTGTTCGCAAGGAGCAAGAAATTTATTTTAGTTTCAGCTGTGACTGAACTTGTTCTGCAACACATTGAAATTGATTGCTATATGTTTATGTCACTTCTACTGTTTTTGGTGTATTTTTCTGCGGGTTTTTCGGTTGGTGGGTCTTACGGTAAATATGCCACTTGATCGAGGCTTACTGTAAGCGGTCTGTAGGTGCAAATTTTCTTAATTTGGAAATTTGCTAGTGACAATTGGTCGCTATTGATGTTAGCTGTGATGTAATTGTACTTAACGTTGTTTTTGTAATATTTTGTCTGTTTTTCAGTTTTGATTGTCGATTTGTTTTGTTTGTATTCTGTAGGTCTCTCCTTTCTTGTGTATTTCTCTACACATTTTTTTGGTTAAAACAGTGTTGCCATTTGTATTGTTTTGTATTTTTGTCTTTGTATTTTTTTTTTGGTTGTACTACATTACTGTCATGCACAGTCTACATACACATACTTGGTCATGTTTTGATATTATTGATAAGGTAGACTCTTCATATAGAGTTTGTTAAATAATATTATATAAGATATTTATACAAGTTCTTTGATAAAAGACTTGTTATCTACAAAGATTGAGACAAGGTAAATACATATTCAAGTTCTTTATAAAAAAAGACTTGTGCCCATAGTGAGTGGGATATAAGGGAATTTTTTTTTTCCCACAGGTACTCAAGTGATTTTTTGGGTACATTATAAACAAGAGGAACATACAAAGTCTTTGTCTAAGACTAAGACAGTAAAATAAAGTGAAGTGAGTATACAAGTCTATCATTTCAGACTTGTCTCCCATTGAAGTGGGATAAGGTAATTTATTTAATTTTTTTCAGGTTTCTGATCTCATTAGACAGAATGTCTACATTGGATTTCTTCATCCAGCAAGGGTTGACCCTTGGTAAGTCTGGTAAAGAATTGGAAGAATATTCATCTGCTCAATTCGCCATTGCATTAAAGTCAGAAGAAAAGAAACAAAAAGAGGAAATTAAATTGAAAGCAGAAGCTGAACTAAAGAAGCTAGAAGCTGAGAATAGAAGATTAGAACTTGAAGAAAGAAGGTATCAAAGAGAGGCTGAGGAGAGAAAAGCTCAAGCTGATGAAAGAAAATTCCAGATGGAAATGGAAGACAAAAAAAAATTCAAGCTCAAGCTGCTGCAGAGGAAAAAAAACTTCAAGCTGCTGCTGAGGCTGAAATTAGGAAAATGGAACATGAGGAAAGAAAACAGAAGATGGAACTTGATGAAAAACTCGCAATTTTGGAGTTAGAGAAATTGAAATTGGCGAGTACGGGTGCTCAGCAAACAACTTCGAGTACGACAAAGGAGTTTGTTAGTAGGATTAAATTGCCTCATTTCAATCCTTTAAAGGATGACGTAGCAGATTATCTAGATAGATTCCAATTTTTGTGCGATACGCATAACATAAAAAAGGAAAAATATGTTGAACAACTGATGCCATTTTTTACAGGTGACACAGTGACTACTCTTATGACAATAGACGAACATGAGAGGACTAATTATGATGTTGTCAGGGCAGCATTACTAAAGAAATACCAATTAAAACAAGAAGACTATCGTCTTCGTTTTAGGACAATGTTGCCAGAAAATGGAGTAGATTTCTCTGATTTTGTTACAAAGATACGTCGTACATTTACACGATGGGTTGAGTTGTCTCAGATTGAGAAAACATATGAAGGTCTAATGGACTTATTATTGCGAGATAAGGTTTTGTCATCTGTTAATGATTCTTTTCTTGCATTCCTTCATGAGCGTAAGCCTAAAAACTTAAAAGAAATGGAGGAATACTGTTGTCAGTATGCCACAGCACATCCCCATGCTACAGTTAGCAATTCTAAAGTGAAAGAAGGGTTGCCAGCTGCTTCGGCAACACCATATGGCCCTAATTTCAGAAAAAAATTTCAGGGTGCTCAACAAAATTGGAATAGGGGAAGTAATCAAAATTACACTCAGAAGCGGAGTAATCCAACACATGATGGTTCTTCGTCTATGCAGTGGAGACAAGATGGTAGTTCTCGTAATTTTAGTGGTAATAATTTGAGACACTTTCGTAAAGGCTATCCAAATAATAACTATTCAAATTTTCGAGGTAATCATTCTCGACGTCAAGATTATGACGATGGTGAATTTAGAAACCGGGATTCAAACCGGAATGATGATTACAATAGGCAATATGATAACAATTACAGGGGAAATGATAGTCGAAATAATTACAGGGGAAATGATAATCGAGGTAGACCTAGGTTTAACAAAAAAAGACCTTACCAACAGGCAAACTCTGCGCAACAAGAGTTTGATGGAGCCTGTAATACAGTAAATGATAGTGGTAACTCTAGGGCTATCACTGGTTGTGCTTTCGATTTTGGGAGAGCAACTGAATGCCCCCAATGCTTAACATTGTTTGACTCATCAACTGTATCTACGCTAAGTTGTGGTCACCCTCTTCCTGCTCTACCTGCTACAGTTGCGCATGATGGGAGAGGATCTCTCATCTTACATAAAGGTCTAATAAATGATAGGCTAGTCTCAGTACTTTTCGATTCGGGATGTACTACCGTCGGGGTTAAGGAGTCTCTGATAGATCCTTGCTGTGCCACTGGAAAAACAATCAAATGTGTTACATTTGGTGGTACTATGGAAAGCTATCCTACTGCTATTATTAGGATTGACACTCCTTTCTTCACAGGAGATGTCCATGCATGTCTTCTTCCTAATCCTATTGCGGATCTTATAATCGGTCGTATTCATGGGGTTAAGGAATGCACCCCGCAACAAATTTCTAGTTGGGAAGAAAGAAACATTCAAACGGTCAATGCAGTGGTGACAAGAGCTCAAGCTCTTAATCCCCCAACTTCATCTGATAATAGTAATGAAGTTGATAGCCAAGACGAGCACTTGGTGATTTTCCCATGACTCGTTTGTTAAACGTCAAGAAGAGGATCCTTCTTTGAAGAAATACTTCCTTCTTGCAAAGAAAGGGGATCCCAATCAAAATACGAATCACAAATCGTATATCACTATGAAGAATGGTATATTGGTACGAATGGTACAACACTCGGACAAGTCTATGCACTCGCAAATTCTTGTGCCTAAGTGTATGAGAGCCTTAATTCTTCGGCATGCACACGATTCTCAGTGTGCGGGACACATGGGTTTTTCCAGAACTAAAACTAGAGTCCTTGCGTCATTCTTTTGGCCATTCGTGAATAAAGACATCCGAATTTATTGCCGATCTTGCAAAATTTGTCAAGAGGTCAAGTCTAGGGGTCCGAGACATGCTGCTCCTATTCAGGCTGCAGATATTCCGATTCGGCCGTTTCAGAAAATGGCTATAGACATCATTGGTCCGTTCAAAATTAAGTCAGCCAGAGGACACCAATTTATCCTCACTTGCGTGGACATGTGCACGCGTTGGCCAGAGGCTATTCCTCTGAAGAGCATATCAACTGTCGATATCGCTGATGCTCTTTGGCTCGTATTTTCTCGTCTGGGATTCCCCGGAGAAATACTGTCGGATCACGGCACTCAGTTAATTTCGGACGTTATGTCTCAGGTAATGGCTACGCTAGACATTAAAAGGTCTCTCAGTAGTATTTATCATCCAATGTCCAATGGATTGGTAGAACGTCTTAACAGGACACTAAAGAACTTACTTGGCAAGATAACGGAGGATCATCCTGAAGATTGGGACAGGGTTTTACCTGCAGTCCTCTTTGCCTATAGAGA
The DNA here is from genome assembly GCA_024509875.1 of Oreohelix idahoensis. Classification (NCBI taxonomy): domain Eukaryota; kingdom Metazoa; phylum Mollusca; class Gastropoda; order Stylommatophora; family Oreohelicidae; genus Oreohelix; species Oreohelix idahoensis. The sequence goes on from JAMPIV010003188.1 coordinate 50,943, forward strand.
GGTTCCCAACGAGCATACAGGGTTTTCTCCTTTCGAACTTGTCTTTGGCGCGCAACCGCGCGGGCCAATGTCCTTGTTACACGATTTGATAACTTCCGATAATATCGACGATGATACACAATCGTCATATGAATATGTTATAGCTCTTAGAGAAAAGATTATCGAATCGTGCAGGTTAGCAACTTCATCTTCCGAATTTGCGAAAGAAAAAGCTAGGCGATTTGCTAATAAGAAAAGACGCCTACGTCAACTTTGTCCTGGAGACAAAGCATATGTCTTACTGCCCTCAAGAGAGAATAGACTTCTCATTTCTTGGAAGGGTCCATACACTATAGTCTCGAAAATTTCTGATGTCGACTATATTGTCGATGTGGATGGAAGGCATAAAACCTTCCATATAAATATGCTAACAGAGTTTATTGAACGTCCAGACTATTTACAGCCTATTTTCCAGGCGACGGACGACTCTCCAGTTCAACATGGTCACATCTCATCCCTGTCCGTTATACAGGATGAGGAAACTATTTTTTCTGACGTGAACTTACCTCTTCCTGCGATTCCACTTACTTCAACGGAATCGTGGAGAGACGTTACAGTCTCTTCCAACTTGTCTTTTGAGGAACAACGTCAAGTATCCTCTACGTTACAATCATATCAGGATGTCCTTACCGACATTCCTGGACACACAGATGTCATAGAACATGACATCATACTTACTGATCGTAATCCGATCAGAGTAAGACCATACCCAATACCTATTCATTTTCAAGCACAAGTCGAGAAAGAATTGGATGAAATGATTCAACTACAAATAATTGAACCATCCACTTCAGCTTATTCTTCGTCAATAGTTATTGTTCGAAAGAAAGACAATAACATACGTCTTTGCGTTGATTATCGCAAATTAAATCAAGTTACGAAGTTCGATGCTGAACCTATGCCGTTATTAGATGATCTACTTATTAGACTTTCTAAAGCTAAATTCTTTACTAAACTAGACTTGTCGAAAGGTTATTGGCAAGTCCCACTGACGGAACACGCCAAACCTCTCACTGCTTTTTCGACACCTAGGGGTCTGTTTCAATGGAATTTTATGCCTTTCGGGCTTATGAACGCCCCAGCGACTTTCGTGCGCATGATGCGACGAATTCTATCAGATCGTGCAGATGTCATTGCATATTTAGACGACATCTGTCTTTTCAGCGATACTTGGGAAGAACACTATGTGGGTCTGAAGGAATTGCTATCTACTCTACGTGAGCATAGATTGACTGCTAAACCCTCTAAAGCTTTTGTTGGGTTTAGTGAAATTTCCTTCCTAGGTCATCGAGTTGGTCATGGTCTGTTGAAGACAGAGGACCAAAACATTTCAAAGATATTAAATATCTCGGTTCCGAAGACAAAAAAGCAAGTGCGTAGTCTCTTGGGATTGATACAATTCTATGGAAGATTCATTGAGAATCTGTCCTCCATTATGGCACCACTTTCAACGTTATTGAAAAAAGGTTCTCCTAATATGGTGCGTTGGTCCCAAGAATGCCAATCTTCATTGGATCAGGTTAAGAATTTGTTCTCATCTCATCCTATCTTAAGACTACCGACGATTGATAAGACTTTTGTCCTTCGTAGTGATGCCTCTTAAACTGGCATTGGAGCGGCACTAATGCAGGAATATTCAGGAACTCTGCATCCTGTAATGTATATTTCTAGGAAGCTGAATGCGGCAGAAAGGAATTACTCGGTTTTGGACCGTGAATTGTTGGCTATGGTTTGGTCCATTCTTAAGCTACAAAGGTTCCTTCTGGGCGCGCATTTCTTTATGGAAACCGACCAAAAAGCTCTTACGGCTATGCAAAGTAAGGATTTGAAGAGCTCGAGATCTACTCGTTATGCTATTGCTCTTCAGCCTTTCCATTTCACGGTGCGAGCTATCCGTGGTTCGGATAATGTGATGGCGGACATATTGTCTAGATGCCCACATGATTCCAGTTAAATCTTGTGTCCTAGTTTTTCCTGATATATTTTCAGACTTAGGTATGTCCTTAATATCATAATATGTTGTAATACAAATGTATTTGGATGATGTTTAGATAATTTAACAAATTTCATTTTGTCCATCCATCAGTGATATGTTGCTAAAATAGCATTGACATTTGTATATTGCTATGATTATATTATTTAGTAATGTTTGATATATGATTGGTATTGCCAGCAACTTAGGTTTCTTGAATGGTATCCCTTAGTTTGTTTGGTTTAAAGGAAATATTTTCTCTTATGTTGGGAGATGATTTGTACCCTCTTCTATTGTACCTGATATTAGGTTCATTGTTTGCATGAGCACAGAAGTGATACTGGTGCTATCTTGCTCATGAACATATAAAAAAAAAAAAAATTGCATTTTTTTTTTTACAGGGGGGTGGTAGTAATGTTGCTGTCATTTTCGACGGAGTCATCTGTCAAGTTATTTGCTTATGTTTGTATCATAAGTATAATTGTGTCTTTACCTGCGATGTCAGGTTGATTAGGGGTTGTCTTCCCTTGTTTATTCATTCATTGTGTTTGACCTTTAGGGTCAGAGGTTGTCAGTTCGGGCGTAGGCCTATGGGAAGGTTTTTTAAGCGGGAGTGAGATATACTTCCGGGAAGCCGGGAGGTCCTGTTTTTCTGAAGGGACCAAGAGTCCATTGTTTTTCGGGGAGAATCTTCGAAGTAACTGCTATGGCAGTTTTCCCCAGTGAATCTCTGTGCGTCGGGATGACGACAGAATTCCTTGTGTAGTTCTGAGGATTCATTTACCAGGTAATACCGACCTTTATGCATTATTACGCTTTTCGGTGGCAGAACATGTAAAGGATTACCTAGGGTGAACAGCAGCTCACTGATCCGCCATTTCAGAACTTATATATTTGTGCTCGAGGTAGCCATCCAAGACTGTTAGTCTTATATTGTCCAGAAATCCAGTGACGAAGATATATTGTGGGAGCCGCAGATTGGCGGAACTTCTACCTACAATAAGTATTACTGCAGGGTTGATGATAACCTATTTAACAGAAGTACACGGCCGACGTCAGAACGAGGCCTGTGCTTTCGGCTATTATACTACAGCCTGATATGTGCAATTGGCGGGAGTGCCAAGTTGCACCTATGTGTCAAGGTAACTAAGGCATCTGACGCGTTTAGTCAGAGACGCCAAGGGCGACGCTACGAACTGTCATTATTGAAGAACTTTGCTATTGACCATGCACGTCTATTCTGATGTTTACCTTTTTGAATGCCAAATGTATACCTATCGATGTCAGGTCAGCATGACCTTGTTACACTGACTGTTCCTGTTGATACTATGTGTGTTCCCGTCAATAAATGTCTTGAAACATGCCTGCAGTGTCAAAGCATCCTTGATTACTGCATGTGAGAGTATGGGTTGCAGGATCTACATCTATACGAGCCTAAACACATTCGCGTCTTCATTCGCACCCACACTCAATTCATCATACGCTCGCACTACACATCTAACAACATGTATACTGTCTTGGGCCAGTGATCACCTCAACAAGAAAAAAAGACGGTTACAACCACTTAGTTGAATATTGCGATATATGGTAACAAATCCAGATTCGGTGCTAGTGCAGAATTAGCAAACAAGACAGTACTCTTGCCTTGTCTATAACAACAACGTCTTTAGTGTAAGAAATTTTTCATCTAGTGGCCCCTATACTCAATACTAATGGGTTTTATACAACCGTTTGTCTATTATACTACAGCCAATCAGACACTGTTTAGTGAATAGCGTTCCTTTTCAAATAAAACTGACCTCAAATATTCAAAATAAGGACTCCTTCCCCTTTAACCCCACCTACGGGCGAAACTGAGAAAGATTTTCAAGTCCATCTGTCTATCTGTCTTCAGTCCAACTTTTTTATTTCTTAATAGTTTTAAATACTAATACATACTTATTAATCCTGCTGTTATCTATTACACAGTCAGTACATATTTATTCTTGTATGTCTTTCTAATGCCTAGTATCGTTTTATTTCCTACAATGCTTAAAATAAAACATTTCCTCTCCTATTCAATTTAAATTGGTAAACACGAACTAAGGTCACTCCGTCTCACACCCTATTTAGTATTACACATTAAAAAAAAACATCTCACGTTAATTGCATTTTTCCTTTTCTTTTCAAACTACCGTATGCAGAACGAACACTACGCTACGTCACACAATTTTAACAACTTGCGTGTGTGTGTGTGTATCGTCTGCCAAGTCCAACCGTGTGAATATATGTCCAGAACGCGTGTCGAGAAAAAGGCGGTCTTGCAAGGTATAGGTAGTATTTGTGTTAATTCTTGCTGCAGTTTCGTTCTACACTTCTGGAAATTGTCCGAAGTGCTACAATTACATGGCGTTAATGTTAAAATCTTCGTTAATTCAAACGCCAGTCATCGTATCGCAGTTCTGGTACAAGAAAATATTTAGTCTCAAAGCCAACGCTAGCAAAGCGTACAATGTTAGACTGCGGCAAATCGTTTAGGCATTACTTCGGTATACAATTTGAGCGTGCTGCTGGCGGATGGGAAGAAGCCAGTCAGACACACACGGTACTGGTTCTATATATTAGCATTAGGAGTACAATTTCCTGGAATTTGACGTTTGTTCTCACAGATTTTACTACACACCTCCTTTCCTAAAACATGCATTCACTGCAAGTTATTATCTGTGAGACAATTAGCATAAATAAAGTACTATTCCCTAGGCTTTTCCTGCCCTTGTGTTTTCATGGATTTCTGCAGTGGGGTCATTCAAAGTAAGCACAACTCGAGAAAGCTGCCTCAGACCTCTGCAATCCAAGAATCTATTTCAGTTATGTTACTGAACAGCTGCAAGTGTTACTGCTTGTCTTAATGCTGCTTAGCAATCAGTATTCACCATTTCTCTTCTCTGAGTCTGCTCAACGACATGTCCCGAGAATATTAGATGTTCCTCAAATTGTACGTTATGAGGAGTTGATCTATATGGTGATATCTGAGTTGTGTAGGGGATCCAATAATTTCCTGATCAGCCTTAATAAACACTCGGACTATCCTCAATTCAAAAAGGCAACAATGGAGGCACTCTGCTCCTCCGAAATGTTCACAGCCAACAATTGGTCTGATCTCAGGCTTGATTGAATGTGGAAATTCCCTTCTAATAATATTCTTATAATATTCTATAATGTGCCACTCAAATGGAGGCTATATTCACCAACTATATTCTCCGCCTACCGACAATTTTGTGAAATAAGATAATATGTGGGGAAATGAGTTTCTGCATCAGAAATCAATTCGCCCTTAGCTTTGCTATAATATGTGTGGGTGATCTCCATCCAGGGTCCGATCAATACGTCCCCTTGGACGGTGTAGGGTCGGGTGACTACCAATGTCACCAGTGCCCTTTTCATGCTAAATTAATAGCCATATTGTGAAGCGCTGTGAGCATTTTCCGAATTGCTCACTCGTCCACTCCCCACTTTTCTTCTAACATTTTGTTTCGGGTTCAAATCTGGCGGATTATCTTCAATATTAATTTCAGCTAGTTCCCTAACTGCGGCTTCAAACTGAGCCTGGGTTGACTGGTCTGAGTTTCTATTTTCTCTGGATGCCCTTCTCAGAGTTGCTAATCTAAATATTTTTTGTGAAAACTGTTGGTGGGAAGGTGGATACCTATCCTCTATGTCAACCTTATTATTTTTATTTTCCTTGTTATTTTTAGGCCCATATGTTTCAGAATGCTTGGCTGGCATCTGATTATGATTTTCCCAACTTGGGGACTGTACCTTGCTACATTTTTCACAGGATTCACAAATTGTTCAATGTCAGCAGCTACTTGGGGCCAGTAATATTTTTCAGATGTCCTTTGACGTGTGGTTCTATTCCTCTGGTGTCCACCGTCGGGTACAACATAAGCTTGTGCCATCACTTTTTCCCTGTAGGGAGTCGGCAATACCAACTGTCCCTGTTCTTTGGATCCTGCTCTAGCTTTCCTGAAGAGCAGTCCCTCCTTCAAATAAAATTGTCCTTTCTTAGGGTGTGCATGGCTTGTTGGCAATTTGCCAAAGCAAGGTTTTAATGTTTTATCCTTTGCCTGGGCCTTTCTCATCTGCTTATGAGAATAAACTAGTGGTGGTTCCTCCTCCGTTCTACTAGGGATCGACCTAACCTGAAGCGTGGCAATTACCACAGGTTTTACCGGGCTTCCTAGAAAAACATATTTACTTCCTAACACCAGCGGGTAATTAGGGTCGTCACACACGGCTGCTCTGATCTTTCCTTCCACGTACCTTGTCTCTACATTGATCTCGGCAACTGGAAGTGTCATGGTGTCTATTCCCTTTACGGCCCCTTGTATCTCTACTTTCTCTGTGGTATACTGTTCACGGTGCACTAGGGTTGCACTCACAACTGAGTCATATTCTAAACCTGAATCGTAAAGGCACCTAACCTTGGCACCATTACATGTCACTTCTTCACAGATGGGGGGATGTTGAAGATTAATATGATTCTATGTCAGTTTCTTCTTCCCCTTGCCCACTGTTATCATGCATGCCGCGTAATATGGAGGAACTTTCCTACCACAGTCAATAGTATTATGATTATTCATCCTACAAACTTTACAATATTTCCCTTCTGGTTTGTAGGGTCTCCTTTCTCTGAAATGCGAGTTTCTATCTCGTTGGTCAAAACTTGGCTTATCATAATAGGCTTTACCCTTATTAAACTTATCTCTGTGTTCATAGTTAGGTTGGTTTTGGTTTGGTGGAGCTTTATCATGGTCTATAGGCTTCTTCTTTAAACTTGCTATCTCAGACTGGGCTGCCTGATATCTCTCAGCCACATTTAAGATCTCCCCAGCCTCTCAGCACCCTGTTCCGTGAGAAATTTTCTCAGGTCTGGAGCCATGGACTCTCTAAACTGCTCAGTCATAATCATTTCCTTTATATCTTGGGTTTTCCCCAGAGCAGTCCATTTCTCCAGGTATGTCTCCAGGCGTGCAGAGAACTGGTGGTAAGTCTCCCCAGACAACAGTTTGGCATTCCTAAATTTCTTTCTGTAAAATTCACTATTTTTCTCATATCTAACTAGAAGAGCTTGCTTAAGAATGTCGTAGTCATCTTGCATCCTTGCTCAGTTTGGCGAAGACCTCATAAGAGGTTCCCCTAAGCCCCTGAGATACCTTCATACTCCATCTCTCTTTCTCTAGCCCATACATAGTAGCTAACCATTCAAATCTAGATAAAAATGACTCAATATCATCATCTTTTTCTACAAATGGTCCAACTGGAACCCCATGGCTGAGGCTGAGGCAACCTGGCTTGCAGCAGAGTCGGAGGTGGATGAGCTACTTCCATTATCAGGAGCATGGCCTTGTAACTCCATCTCCCTTAGTCGCAACTCATGTTTCCTTTGTAACCGTTTCTCTTCTTTCTCAGCCTCCATCTGTAATCTCTTCTCCTCCTTGGCAGCCTCCAACCTCTTTTTTTCTTTCTCTCTTTCAGCCTCAAGTCTCTTTTCTTCTTTCACTCTTTCAGCCTCAAGTTCCTTCTCCTCCAACTACAGCCTCTTGATCTCAGCCTCCCTATCAGCCTCTAATTTCTTAAGCTCCCTAGCATCATCTAACATAATTCTCTTCTCCTCAGCTACCCTATCAGCTTCTAACTTTCTTTCTTCAGCTAGCCTCTTATCTTCCCTATCCATATACTTGTCGCACTCTGATGTCACATACTGAATCAGAGCTTGACCATCTAAATTCATCTCCATTGCAGTCTGCACAGCAGCAGATCTGTACTTTGCCAAATCCGCCATTTTATATTTAACAATATGAAATACTATCCACTACCTTAACTAATTAACCAACTCTAAACACAAGTCAACGGGTAATGATATCTCAAACCACTCTCAAATTATTTTTACTATTAGATTTTACAAATACTGGGACTAGTTACTCACTTAATGTAGGGTACTTAGAACCTTTAAATCCCGGAAGAGCGTCCCAATTAATGTGGTGAATTAAGTGTTATTATTGGTTTAAATATTACATTAATGGTATCTGGTGTGAGGTCAGCTATGCAAGTCCCTGAGGTTTATTAAATTCAAATAAGTTTACAGGGTACCTGTCTGCTTCCCCCGCGACCTCACCCGATTATATATCTTCCCCTACTGAAGTGTATTGGGGTGTGTATGTTGTCTAGCAAGTGTCTAGGGTATATGCAATGTGATGAAGAGTATGAACAGGACAACAACTACACCTATTACTAATAAACAATGATTAAACAAGTCATTGGGTAAAGTTTGAATGTAACTTTTTTTTTTTTTACAATTTATTTTCCTGTATCTAGTTATTCTTCTGACACAGGAATAATCAACTCAACATGATAATGAACTTATTTACAACCAATTATTTTACAACTGTCATTGAGTCGGTGTTATCCCACAATTATTTATATGTCTCGAGCTGGGAAAATGTCAAGTATTTCTTGCTCCTAGAAAAGGGTACAAGTTTATTGAACGTTTTTGTTCCTCACTGTCTGATACACTATCTTTTGTGAAAAACTGAGAGAGTGGATTGTTTGTGATATCTATTTCCCAGACAAGTCTTATCTGAGGTCTCTGGAACCAGGCTGGTTGAAGTATGTCACCTTGTAGGCAATATTCTATAAAGCGGAGCTTATTTCTCAGACTTTTCCTCTTTTTTTTCATGTTTTTTTTTTTGTCGCCTGGATGATTTTCTTCGACTTTTTTTCTTTTTTTTTTTTTTTTTTTTTTTTTTTATCTTTATTTTCTATTTTTTTTTGTTATTTTCACAGCGGGGATTTTTTTTTTTTTTCTTGTTTTTTTTTTTATTTTTAAGTTATTTCTTTGTTTCCTTTTTTCCTTTCTATTACTGGGGTATTATTTCTTCTTATAATGCTTTTTTTTTTTTCGCTTTTTTGTTATATTACAATCGGGGGGCTTTCAGGCAACTTATTTACTCCTAAATTGGGCCGGATTTTTTTTGGGGGGATTTCCTATGCTAATTCTTTTTCGCATTTTTTATCCTGGTGGTTATTAGGTTTTTTTTTATGTTTCTTCCGGTTGTGTTGTTTTTTTTCTTTGATATACCTTGTTAACTTTTCATACTTGACTTTGATCTTGGAGTCGGGTTTATTCATCGTGTGGGGTTGTGGAGCGTGTGTGAGGGGTTTCTTTCATTATTTAATTTATTTTACTAACCTTTTTTATTAATGAAAAATAATAGAATAACTCCCAACTGTAAAAGTTAACGCCATTGAGTGTGGATATGAACTAATAAAGAAAGAAAAATACTGCATACCTGGTTACAAAACTCAAAAAAGAAAATACAGCTAACATTGCAAAAAAACCATAAGACTCATGATCACATTTAATCCCAACATTAACCTAACAACCTACCACCAGTGCCAACCTACAAGTGAAATACAATGGGTGATGAGTGGGGCCAAAAAGTGGCGCAAAAAAAACTACAAATACCAAAATTAAAAAAAAAATCAGTATCAAACATTCTCCTTCTAATGAATCCCCTAAATTTGACCAAAAACACACTTAACCTCACACACCCTCAAAATTGTCCCCAGGGACCAGGCGGATTTCCCACCACTTAGGTACGAACATCACTCCACCCAAATAACAATTACTACCAATACCAAAACAGTAAGCAAACATACCCCTTACCCCCAAACTTTAATCCCCCCTACACCCTAACAAAACTACGTGTACCCAACCACTCCCACAATCAAAGTATGACACCAAGTCAGGGACAAGACATGACACCACCCTAACCACTCCACCTACTTAGCCCAAACAATCCCACAAACAAACCAAGGAACAACTGGGGGGTCCACAACACCACAACATTGAGTAGTACAACCCAGATAATTATCACGCCACTAGGTGGTTGACCACCCCCCAGGGCAAAACCCACACACACAACCCAACACCAAAACAACCACACCTACCCTAAATTCAACTGGGTGGCAGGGTTGGGCAATCAGGGAGTTTGGAAGATGGTCGAGGGGGTCGGGAAGGTATCTTATGGAGGAATTTGTTTATACGGGATCGAGAAGATCTGGATTGGGTTCTGGGGGTTTATAGTCTCGACCTTGGGATAGACAGGAGCATATAATAGTATGCGTGCGATGGTATTAATAATGGTTAATTTTTATCTCCTTGAGATATGGAGGTATAGGGATGGGTGACAAGTGTGCGAGGGCATTTATTTAAGGCCATGCCACTGACTTACGTCTATTTTCGCGATCCAAACGGCTACCAATTATTCTTGTTTACTTCTTGCGACCACACAGTGTCGGCTCTTCGTGTGGTTCGGACTGCCAACTCTCCAGGTTTTCCCCCCACCCCCCCATGTAGAATGTCGAGTCTGCGTTCTGCTGTGTGCAGACCTCGAATGAACCCGCTCTACCGAACACCCCAATCCTAACCCCCATTGCGACCTGGGTGCTCTTTGTTGAAGCGGGCTCGTGATTGGTTTTAAAATGGTTGATGGTATCCACTGATATAGTCTTGACACAAAAATTAGCGGTGGTTAGGAAATAATAGGAGGGTCATTGGGTCTAAGTCTTTGGGCATTATTAAAAAACAAAAAACCAACATTGCGTCCCCTGTTTAACTGCGAAGGGGAACAAACCGTCTGAAGGTCAAAAATATAGAATAGTTATATCGGGCTTGCGCTGCACTTGGTCGCTGATGATAAAGCAAATGTGGACCTATCACGCTGTCTTTCCAAAAGCATCTTGCTAGGTCAGCAACTAAACTGTAAGTCCAATTTCTCGGTTAGACTGAGGCAATCCTTCGTGGTGGCATGTACCTCAGCTTCTGGTGTCATGCTTTGCATATCGTGCAGGGGCGACCGTTCTTCGCCAGTGCTTTTGGCCGGCTTCGCTTCGCATTAACTGGCTAGAGTAATCATAGGGAAGGTGGCAGTGCCTAGTGATGGTGCTCAGGGTTGTATTCCGAAGGATATGGGCCAGGGGGGGAGAATATATGTGAGTCTACCTGTAAGATGGTGGCACATGAGGCGTTATTGGTGGCTTCCAGTAAGCAGGTTCTGTAGAGTGGGGTGTTTCGGATCAGGAATAATTGTCTTTAGGAGGTTGTATTGAAAAGAGGGATGTTTTAGGACATCAGTACTTCTGTTAGACTGGCAGGGTAGCATTCGGCATGATCGAAGTACAGTAAAGGTTGGTGTAATCAGGAGCTTTATCTCGTAGATTTTTAATGATTAGTTGGGGCAGTGTATATATAGGATAGTGATTTATATAATATATAAATCTATGGTATGGGGATATTTATACTAGTAATGAGGTATATATTATAGCGCATTACTATGGGTGGGCTATGAGGGATATATAGCATACTATATATATTATAGTATATATAAATGCTGCCGCTATAGTATATATATGGTAAATGGGATATCCGAGCAGTCTGGCTGTGTTTGTAATGATGCGGACTATACGGTTTTTGTGTTATAGTACGGACCAGCTCAGGAAGTTTTCAAGGGTTTCAAAGCGGGCGTCCGCGTGTTGAGAGAATTGTCGTACAGGGACGGTGGGAATTCGGATCATGAATAACTGACCGGCTCCTGCACATAAAGAGCCCTCTGTGGGATGGGCTGAGGAGAGAAGCATGATATTTTTGTTACTATTGAACTTGGTCGTCTTTCAGAGTTGTGGATTAGGGAAAAGGAAAGTCCACGTACCCCCCCCCCCCAGCCTCGCATGAAATAGACATGGGGTCATTGGGCCTCAAACTTCCGTATATTTCGCGGTCATGTTTGTTTTGCTCAAGTTTTGCACAGGTCATGGTATGTTAGAGAGCCAAAAAAAAAAAAAAAAAAAAAAAAAAGTGGGGACTCGTAAAAAGAAAATAAAAAAATGTAAATGAGGAAGACTAAAGGGTTGTAAGAAATGTAGGAGGTTATTACACCTACAGGTGCTAACCCGCAGTTTAGTTTGAGCCGGAGCCCAGGTTTGAGTGTGGGAGGTTTATGTGCTGGCAGGGGAGTGAAGGCATGTAAAGCACAGGGGGAATATCATGGGAGTTTGTGAGTGTGTTGGGGGAGGGTGGTTATGAGGTGCTGTTTTGATGGCGTTGGGTGGGAATTGATGAAGAGGGTAATTGGTTAGTGGTGTTTTTTCTGGAATTAACAAGATATCGATATGTGTGATTGAAATTTGATTAGTGGGCGAGCAAGGGGTCGGAGGATGGCCAGGCAAGACTAGCGGGGGAGATGTGGACGGGCGGAGAGATGTATATCTTTGAATGTAGCGGAATTATACTGGAAAGTTGGTATGGGTTGTTGGGTAATGATTAGGTTTGGAAGTGGATGGCTTCCCCCGCCTTTTTTCGATATTTTCTTTTTAGGATTTTGAAGATAGTTGCATGGGGGCATTGTCCGCCCTTTGATATTTGTGCGTTCCCCCTATTTGTTGAAATAGAAAGATCCCCCGCCATTAGGAGTTTAAAAGATCGGTTTTACGTATAGATACCAGATGGTGATAGATAAATTGTTTGTCTTATTTATTTTTGACAGGTAGGATCGGTGACTAAGCGGGGGTTGGATTTTTAATTTTTTTTAGTCCCCCCGTTTTATCAAGGTGAGGGGCATTTTGTTATTTATGTTTATTGGATTATTTTATTAGCCTATTTTAGACCCCGTTGGCTCGAAGCCTTTTTTGTGTGAAGATCGGTTATAAGTTTTTATTTTTTTTGGTTATTTATAATTTCGGTTTTTTTGTAAGTATGAATCCACAGATCACACAGGTTTTTTCGCCATGAGTTTAGTTTCAAGGTAATGAAAGTACCCTACGTTTTGTATGGGCTTGCAATATATTAACTCGAGACCATGGATTCGCTGTTTCGTAAACCAGTATAAGTTGCCCCCAGTTTCGGGATTCAGCTCTTTTTTCTACTGCAAACGAGACGTATGCGGAGGTGAGTGTTAGTGGTTTTTAGCAAGATCCGAATTTGAGTGTATGACTCCTTTTTTTAGGGTTTCGGATCACTCCTCTTACTGGTGACTACCCCTGAGGGCCGAGAGCTTAAGCTCACTCAGATGTCGTAACCGAGGTGAGTACTAATATGGGCCGACTGCAAGCATAAATTGTCATCGGGGCCGACAACTATATTTGAGGCAGGATAAATCCACTTAGCGTGCAATAATGTTAATAAATATGGGAGAATTTAAAGAGTCTTCAATTTACTTGCATGATTAGGGATATGATCGAATACGTTACTATTGATAAATATACTATAGGTAGGGATGAAGTATTGGTCATATATATATGGTGTGCGGCGATTATAACATATATTATGAGTGTCATTATATGTATTTAGGCAGGATATTTCCATCGTGAACGTGTGACACTGATAATTGCCATAAACGGGAGGGTTGATGGGTAGTGGTTCTGTAGGCTCATCAGGTCGTGACTGAAATAAAGTTGTTAGGGCTGTAAAACAAATGGATCTCATCATGGATTTTGGGCGAGTGGTTGCTAAAAATCAATAAATAAAAAATAAAAATATTAAAAAAAAAAAATAGAAGAGGTGGAAATATATGGTTGGAGGGATGGTTTTGGGGTTTTCATATTGGTATGCCTAATGTTTAATGATGAGGTTTGGGTGGTGGTCTTTTTGGGGTCTAGGTTTGATGGTATATGATGGGGGGAAGAGGACGGGTATCGACTAACGATGTTTTTTACGTCTAGCTATTTTGGGACGTAGAGAGAGCCAACTGGGGGCGTTGTGTGTTTGGATAGGATGTTTTAGCGGGATGTTTTCCATTTTTTGGGGATAAAGGATTGAGGCGAAGCCAACAATCTACCTAATCAAATAGTGTTAAAGCTGGTGGGAAGCGTATCGCTATGAGAAAAGGTTACTAGATAAGACACCCACTTATACCTAGTTTAGGAAAAGTGTCCCTCCGTGACCGTGGTCTGGCCGGAGTGATCTTGAATCCTGGTAGGATTGAGTTATTTGCGTTTATGCCCTGAGGTTGGCTGATATGGTGGAGTGTATTGCTTGCCATACGCGATCCGCCATAAACAACTATGGATAACCTTTTTTAAAGACCCCTTCTAGTATTAGATACATCTGAATTTTTGCCACAACTGTTGGATACCATCACTGCAGAGCAAGGGGGCGGTTTTTTGTATGTTGGGTTGGGGGTGTATATATCGGGTAGGTGGTTGGTGGGGTGTTGGGGGGTTGGGGGGATAGGTTTAGGTAGTGGTAAACGTGCCCACACACTCAATTTGGATCACTTATGACAAGGTCATCAATATGCCACTGATGACTTACTTACTTAGTCGTTCCCCTTCTACAGTGATGTGTAGGGTTTGGAAGAGAGAGAGCCAGACTATCCTATCGGCTGACTTCTTCCTGGCCTGGTTCCATTCTAGTCAATGACATGGTCATTCTATCATATATACCTCTTAGCCACTCCGACTTTGTCTTTTCTCGTGGGTTGGATTGGCTAAGAGGTATATATATATATATATGTATGTATATATATACGAGGTGTGTTCAAATGAAACCCGTCCCAGTGGCTTTATAACAAATATATGTAAGGTACATCAGCAGGAGTAGTCGAATTAAATACAGCAATTGTTATGAAGCAAGTACTCACTGGGGTCCTTAAGAAATAGTCACCATAGGCATTCAGACACGCATCCCACTGCTTGGGTAGACAGCGGATGCCATCCGAGAAAAATGACTTTGGTTGCTTATTGAACCATTTGGTCACCGAGGACCTGACGTCTGCATCGGAGTCGAAGCGTTGTCCCTTTAGAGATTTTTTTAATGTTCCGAACAAATGAAAGTCACATGGTGACAGATCGGGGCTGTAGGCTGGGTGTGGCAGAACTTCCCACCTTATCCTTGCTAACGCTTCCTGCACAATGTTTGCAACATGTGGACGAGCATTGTCGTGCAACAGAATCACACCACGCGAAAGCATGCCGGGTTGTTTATTCTTGATGGCTGTATGCAGGTTGTCTAGTGTGCCTTTTTAGCGGATGGCATTGATGTACACGCCAGGCTCTTTAAAGTCTACCAATAGAAGCCCTTCATGGTCAAAAAATGCGGTAAGCATAACCTTACCGGCGGAAATCTGTGACTTGAATTTTTTGGACGGATTCCTTATCACACCGGCCATTATTTTAACGGTCTATATATATATATATATATATGACTGCTAGTGATATTTATTTGGATGTTAGATTCTGTCATGTTGAATATTGCTTTGGTCATTACCATTCTCTTCTTTATTTCTGTGTCATATCTACCAGGTTGTGCTATTATGTATCCGTGACATGAGAAACTCCTGACTTGTTCTTCCCATTTATTCTTATTTATAACGCCGTCTTCTCATCTGCTTTGCTAATTATCGACGTTTTCGTTGTTTCAGTGTTAACGACCAATCCATATTCATAAATTCTGCTGCTTATTGTGCTTCACTAGTTATTTCAAGTCTCGTTTGATTTAGCCAACGAAACTGTTTCATCTGCGTATCTAAGGTAGTGTATTGATCAAATAACTGGGGTTCAGGATTCATCAAATATTAAAATTTGCAGCTATGCATTCGGGCATTTCCGACAGGTCTTCATAAACATATCCACCTACATTACTTTTAGCCAGCAGGTCACGCTGAAAGCATCTCTTCAGCTATTATACGAAAATAAAAACTTGCTGGAAATCATCTCATGTTTTTTTGTTTGTTTTTTTTTGTTTAAATAAATTTTGCCTCCTTTTGGCGAGGGGCGTCCCGTTCAACCTTTTTGGTTATATTAGGGCGCATGTCCAAATATAAAAGACATTTAGGTCTGTATCAATGTAGTCGAGTTTTTGTCTTCCCATGTGCAGATGTAGTGATAGTTTCTGCAGCAATTTATTCTACTTTATGCGAGGGAGCCGCAGTAGCATAGTGGTTAGTGCACTGGCTTCCTAGCTCAGTGGTCCATTGTTCGATCCCTAGTTGAGGTGGAATTTTTATTAGGCCGCAAACGGCTCCTGGATCGACATAGCCCCAATTGGGTACCAGAGCAACTCTGGGAAGGTTAAGGCGGTCGGCGTGATGCTGACCACATCACCCCTAGTGTGCCGATGGTCAAGAAAATATGGGCCTAACACCATATTCCCAATATGCGTCAATGGGCGTGAAACGGGATCCTTTTATACATAGGAGAGCGATGATTGACTAGAGTGTTTTAGAGTGCTTGCTTCTCAAGACAAAGTTACGGAGTTCAAATCATGGTGGAGTCAAGTTCAAGTCTACTCAGCTGTAAATGGCTACCTGAATCTTCTCTTGGGTTAAGGAGGGCAACGGCAGCGAGGAAGGGAACCAGTCATCAACATGATCATTTTCCCGTTTTTGTTCATTATGAAGTTTTGTTTATCGTTATGTCTGTTTGGTGGCCAATTTATATTTTATCAAATCGTATTTTGTTTCTGGAAGTAATAAAAAATAAAACATATTACACGTATTATTCAAATGGCAGTTACGAGATTTCTCCTTGTTTTATTTGTTTGATGTTCATCCAATAGATTCTAATAGTAAAAATGTAGTCCCATAGCAGGTACTACCATAGTGTAGTGAAGTGTTAGAGACTATGATATACTAGGTTCAGCTTCGAGAGGCGGGGGTCACCAGTTCCCTTCCTCGTTGCCTTTTCCTTCCATAACCCAAGAGCAGAATCGGGTACCCAGTTACAGCTGGGTTGAAATGAGCGGGACACCACCGTGTTTCGAACCCAGCACCTTTGCTTTAGAGGACAGCGCTCTAACCACTCGGACGCCCTAGGTCAGGGGTCGGGAATATACGTATATATATTATATAATTTTAATAATAAACACAATTTTTCAAGAGCCGCACGAGATGGCTCACAGAGCCGCATTCGGCTCGCGAGCCGCGGGTTCCTGACCCCCTGCCCTAGATACTAATGAGGAAATAAAAATAAACAAATAGGGAGGAGCTTGTTAATAAGCCTATATATCCAAATTTCAAACATCAGTGAAAGCCACTGGTATCCCGCCTTCCTAGTAGTGATTAGAGGGTCGGAGGGGCTCAGAGATGTGGCGATCCCAGCACACGGAATATAATTGATGGAATTGTTTTCAGAATCAATTATTCATAATGACGTCATATTTCTCCCCCTGATCTCCAAAGGTAGAGAGATCGGATGCCTAGCTTTCTCGGATAAGGGCGGAAAAATAGGAGGTCCTGTATACAGGTTGCGCACGTTAAAAAGCCCTTAGCAGTTGGACATCGTAAAGAGAAGGCCATCCGGCCACAGATTTGGCAAAATTTAAAAATTAAGAAACCTACACAGCCCAGAAATATTTATAGAATGTGTGATTCCTGTGCACAGACATTATTATCCTCACCGGTGCTACGGAGTTCGTACACTGTGCTGAGATCCTCTTTGTGTGATCTAAGGGAGGAGATCAGAGCACTTATGGATCTGTCCGTGTGTAATGAAGATGGATCTAAAACCAAACCAAACTTTTAATGTTTTTGTAGCATCTGTGTTGTTAAAATATAAAATAATATTGTTTTAACATTATTCAGCGTTAATCATACCCTATAAATAAACTGTGTTTCTAAAATTTACGAAACAACAATAAAACACAAAAAACGTGAAAATATGGAACAGGCTCGTATTGCAGCCATGAAAGCGAAAGTGAACATCCCTAAAAAGAACACGCAGGCGATACTATTTATTTTCATTGTTTATTGGCCATTGACCATACGCCATGATAAGTTTGATTATATCAACGATTTAAAAGGGTTGTGATACAATGAATCTCATCTCATTGTAGCATTCCCGGCAATAAAGAGGCTGACAGGTTAGCAAAGGTAGGTGGAAAGCTACCTCAACCTCATATACGCATAACTTTCGAAGAGGCAAGGAGTTATATCAGAATGGGATGCAGAGCATCCAGGACACACACACACACAGTTATGCATATTTGTGGCCGTATGACCACCACCATAGCATTTATTCGTGCTAGAGTCTAGTCATAATAATAAAATATAAAACTACAATTCGCTATAATAAGCAAGCAAGATTCTTAACTAATATAAAAATAACCCGAGACACTAAGGGCAGGGTAGAGAGTGGTAGTAAATCGGCTAGATCAGTTTTTGACAATGCACGCTAATTTAGGCGGTAGTCGTCATGGAGAGTATGACGTAAATAGGAACAGCCCCAAACTTAGTAAGACCACGAGAAGGAATAACCAATAATAAATTGAATAGAATAATCGCCAACCAATAGAAAGTAGCTAGCTAAGCACGCACTACAGAGGTCAGCTGCCGGGAAACTTAGAGCAGTCAGTTAGAAGAAATCAAGCCTAGCATACAGACGCGTTTTATTGAGCGTCTGTCTTCTTCATTTGTGGTACACAAATATTGTTCGTGAGGATTCGTTATGTCTTCAAATATACCTGCAGATGCAGGAGAAGATTTGATTTGATAGGTATGAACATCTATCCATGCCATTGTCGGCTCGGTATTGCTTCATGTAAGTAGTTACATATTTTTGTCTCGATATTTTCGATTTCAGCCCAGTTCGTCTGATTTTAATGTCACACAAACACTTATAACAAACTACAAAAGTGCAAAATGAAAGAAGCCAAAGATAATCAGAATTGTAGAAAGAATATAGAAGTGGCAAAGATAATCAATAAGGAAATACGTAACCCAGAGATAATCATACATAAAAACGCAACAGATGTTGATGAAGCAGATGAATATTTTACCCCAGAATGAATAGAAATTAGAGGGGGAAAACATATAGTACACAAAGAACACTCTGGATGCATCGATATAAACGTTTGTCAAAGATTGTAAACGTTTTCTGTTGGATTTGTTACATGCAAATTGCTATACAAAATAAAGTTTCGAGTTTACTTGACTTGACGGTTGGAGATTTCCTTGCATGTTGGATAATGTAAAGAGTACATATTTCATAGTATGGTACACCACTAAACTCTCCTAACAATAACAACCACAGAGGAATGGAACGAACCTATACCTTATAATACATCAAGAAAATTCCATCTCTGGCGGTCTTCAAGCCAGTAAAAGATCTAACTTGGGATTGGAAATAAATATATGAAGCACACGGCTACATATAACATTAATTGATGCCGTGACATTCCGGCTACTTAAAGACATTAATTGGTGCCAAGTGACCAGTCCTCTTTAAGGAGAACGGCGAGAGAGAATATCACTGGAAACACTAACAGGAAAATTAGTGCATTTAAGAAAACAAATTAATATGGATTAACAGGAGCAGCATCTCCAACAGCAAAGTATGCAATTCCAACAAACACAGCCTACAGCCTCAGCACTATCACCGCCCAATATTATTGAAATATAGAACAGCTGACGGAACGATCAGTTGACATGACTATTAAAAATTTGCTACCAGGAGGTTATCCCATGGAACATAAGCTGTTAGTATGTCAGAAACATGCCCATCAGTCCCCTTCCTCAAGTTTCTACACCCCACGCCACCCCTCTGATTCTGACAAGTGGAACAAACGTTTTCTGCTGGGAGGTTATCCCAAACAACAGACCTTGATTTTACGTCCCACTACTCATGGCGAAAATATGAATTATTTATGTCCAGGAGGACATCATCACACTTCTTATGTCAAAACGAATACAGTAACATACGCGGATGCGCTAAGTTACAATGTCGACAATATGAGAAACCTACATTACCCACGTATACCGATACATTACCGTAAAGAAACAGAAAGTACTCTACATCACTCCAATAGAAGTAGTAGAAACCACTGGAACAGTCTCAATAGAAGAGATTACCGTATTGCGGTCAGAAACTTTATCAACAATATCAAACATCGAAAGATTTGGGAGGTGAATAATCTTAAAACATCTAACCAACACACATGTATGATTACAACGGAAGATGGTTTCCGAGCACTTATCAAACCACTGCAACCATGGCGAAAACCACGGACATCAGCAGGTCAGTTTTAGGAAAGCAAACGAGACGCTATGGGCCCCCATTACAAATAGGCCACCTAGAAACATGCAGGAACAGGTGAATGAAATAAAGACAACTTGTGTCGCGACACAAACAGACACACTTGTACGGGATGAAGGCGCACTTATACGGGATGAAGGCACACCTATACGGGATGAAGGCGCACTTGTACGGGATAAAGGCGCACTTATACGGGATGAAGGCAAGATGATCATACAAGAGAAACCTTCCACGAAGGCACGCATGAAACAACTTCGGCGTGATGACCATCGCCCTATTGCACCCCAGATGACGCCAACCAGGCCAATTAGGAAGGCTACATTATATTATCAAACCTCAAGTCACACCTCATCTGATGAAACGGACACGGAAATAGAACAATGTGATCCTACACCTCCGCCACCAATAGATGCAATACAACGACTTATACGTGAAAGGGATACCCCTGAAAGCGAAAATGACATTCCCATGCCAGAAGTACGACAACGTCTACAGTACAGAGACTCCCGTTTACATAATGATGAAATCGTTCCGCCGACCGCACAAGAAGATACTACGACCGCCTTAATACGTACACAGAAGTATTCGCGCAGCGAACAGCCGTACACCAATCAACATACTTCCAGCTCACAATGGGATAGTTATGAGAAGAAACTGCTACAACACTACAGGAATACGGTTGATTATCGCGAACAAACGGACCCTGATCATGATAACCAGGGACAAGCAGAGAAAAGGTCCCACACAGATCAAATATCAAATGATTACCCACATGAAACAAACGGCGAAGAGACAACTAACTTGTATCAACAACAATCTGACATTGATAGCAGCGAAGAATCTATTGATGATACCCCACTGTAAACTACTGTATAGTATAATAATTATTTAGTGGTGTATCGTGTCTCTGCAGTGTTACCAGGCATGCTGTAAGGTACTCCTTTCATTCTCCTTACGCCAACCAGTGGCGAATCTGATGAAGGCTCCAGGGGGAGCAAAGGTCAACTCAACCGACGCAGGATTGTATCTAGTGGCCATGTTGATGTAGTGTGAGAGTGGGAAATACGCGAATGGTGTACTGTTCGATGTAGTTGACACTTGATAATGTTTCACTCACACTCTTGTACAAGTCAATGATGTTAGGAACCGCTGTTGACGTTTCTATGCTTTTAATAATGACGCACACACTTGGACAGCACGGAATACAGTCATGAGTATGTTGACATAGCAAATGATTAGGCAGTAGAATAGTAGTACATTTCATGCAGCATTCAATATAAAATAGTCACTCAATGTTCTGGCGGACTATTGCCACATCCCCTACTGACTGAACGCATCAGTGGGTGTGGGTGTGTAAACATGTAAAGAGTCCACTGGCCGAACCTTTTTCTTGACTAAGTTCTCCAGCGACATATAGCAAATATTCATGTAACAAAGTTAAACCACGATAGGGGTTTTAATCTTAATGAGATCTCCGTGCCACTGTCTGAATAATAAGATTCCTGATCCGTTGTCTGGACAGTGATCAATAATGATGACAGAAATACAACATGGCTTCCTTCCCTGAGTTTTCGCTCACTCGCCTAGCGGGAGGATAATCATAAGCCAGGGTTAATTCATAACTTGTATATATAGACTTTCCTAGAGTTTCCATACAGTCCCTTAGTCAGAAGGTTGCTTCATAAAGACATAAGCGCTGATGGAACCTGTCATCTTCATCAGTCTATATTTAAACGACCAACGATGCTCGAAAATACGATGTTTCATCTAGGTCTAACCATAAGGAGATCATCAAAGGAAAAAGGGTCTGGCTTTACCTGGAGTCCGAATCTAAACATAATGAAATACATGAGAAGAGTCTCTGACATAATACTCTCGCAGAGACATTCCTTCCTTATGGAAAAATCATCCACAAATCACTTTTAACCTTTAACAGGACCAGCCCTAGAAAACACACACTCGGCCATTACGACCAGCTTCTTCGGAACTCACTACAACTCTCTAGGACAACGGATACCTCCGCCAGAGTTCGGTATAGTCCGACCTTAGCATACGAAGATATACAATATAGGACTGAATCTTCTTGTACTAGACAAGTAATACATATAAATTCAGGCCATAAACATATTGAACAAGATCAATCTATTTTCTGGCCCTAACAAACGAGAACTGACATGACTTCCATATTCATACGCCGAATCAATATCAAGAGAGATCATCCATATAATCAAACGTATAAATCAATCATGGATTATCTCGCTTTCCCAAGGGAAGCATTTTCGTACACAAATAAATACAAATATATATTTTCCCTATTAAATAGACATATCGTATTTTTGTAATCCGTGCATTCAAAAATATGTATGCAACACCCACCCTTTGAAATACGCACTGCAGTAAAACGACCATATTTTCCTTCCTCTGACGATTCGCCTCCAGTCACTAAATTCGTCAAACTTCCCCAAGAACATGTACGGACAAAAATACGCACAAAACGTCGTCCCGTCTACAGACAGAAAGATGATTCGCCAGTCCACTCTCCTTCAGATTGTAAGCGGCCATCGACCGAACACGTCTCGAACAATTTTTTTTTTTTTGGCAGCAAACGTCCCCGTACAAGTTTTTTTCAGCTTTCTAGAAGATGACAGCTCCCCGATGACCAGGTGCCTAATTTGAATTGTCATGATATCAAATGAGGTAACTGCTGATGACAGAATTCACCCAGAGCAACCAAAATTAGGATGTTGAACCACATATGCATTGTTACAGAGATTGCAGTTGACAAGTTAAATGACCGTATTAGTTAAAGATAGTCCCTATGTTACGTTCAACATTCATAACCTTGGAGTCAAGTCTAAGGATCTACTCATATAGATTACGAACAATCTTGATACTATTGATTCACACAATGAGATTTGATCACCTTTCACTCCTCCTCTTTTCCAATCTTCGTTACCCTGTTGTTCAAGAGATAAACTCGTTCTCTTTACATGAATCTTTGGATATTCACGCTGTACTTTTGCATTATGCACTGATTCTCATTCCGTTCATTATCACTGATGAAACCTATTACCTATATTGAGCACATTCTATTCCTTCATCTATTCCTGTACTTTTCCTTTATCACTACGATTCGATCACTCATTCCCTACCAGAGTATAAGTGAAATGCCCATGCTATTTGTAATGAATAAACATGGTTACAATGTTATGTCATTTCTCTCCACAGATATTATTATGTGTTTAATACCACATTTTTGTGTATAATGTTAAAAAATGAAAAAATTTGTTTTTTCTTTCCTCACCATGTTCAGGCCCATCCTGATTGTAAAATGGCCATATATTTTTAAAATATAGTGAAATTGAACCACTTTGTAGATTTTAAAATTGAGTATGATGAAAATGTCCCATTATGGTTATTTAAAATGTTGATACATCAAACATTGACCCAACATTATAGGATGAATGAGATTTTTTTCCACTCCACCCTTCACACCCCCTCATCTTACGCGTTTCCCTTTGTCTTACTCTGACACTATATTCAGGACTTAATATTTCCCATTCTTAAATGTCTTCATCACCTTGAATTACAATTCTTTTGTAATCTGGAAACCTTTGATTTCTTTGTTTCCCTCCACAGACCACACTTACTAATTCTCACACCTTACTTACAACAGACCTTATTGACTGCTCTTCTTTGATTTCTGAGTTTGCTATTATTGACACCCCTCTGATAGAATTCACCATACATGTGGTGGATTTTGATGTTATGACTTGTTGTAGGTATTATTATTGTAATAAATGAGATTAGCTATGAAGGTCCCTGAATTTACCCAACAGTATTGTGAACTTTTCAGGGCACCTTTCCGCTACCACCCCTTTTATCTCATTCAAAATGTATTTATATTATTATATTAAATGACTTCGTGTTGTGTCTAGGGTTATGAAGGTAGAGTGTAATGTACAACAACCAACAAACATACAAACAAATAGTTTATTATTCACAACAACACACAGTACTACCACAATAACATACAAACGACACTTTAAAAGGCTATCTTATTTAAGACCGTGTTTGAAAGTTGTGTAAATATAATTTTTACAATTTATTATCCTGATTCTAATTTATTTTGAACCAGGACTGACAATTAAAAGTGGAATCAAAATAATCAATTACATCAGTCAAATAGCACAGTAGATCTTCTGTCCATACATAAAATATTATTCTAATATACGTCTGTAGTGTTCTCCTACTTTAAGGTAATACTGGTAGTACCACTAGGTTGTTGTTTAAATCACTCTCTTTTAGTAATGTTTGTTTCTATTTTGTCACTTGTGGAACTATTAAATATTTGTCCCAGTTTTATTCACTGTCACTTTATATTCCTTTTTAAAGTTCTGTTAGTTGAGCTTTCAGGTGCCGAACATGAACTTAACTTGGCAGTAGAATATAGGTTGAACGTTTCCTCTGCTCGCTTGACAATCTGTTCCCTGTTTGATAGGCAATGGCCACTAGCATGGGCTCGCAGTATACAGACAGAGTCCTTAATCAATCAGTTTTCAAGCGTTTGGTACCACATTAACGTCAGTACCCAGGACCTCTGAAATGTGAAGGTTATGCATCCTTCTTAATACCTAATATACACTAATAGTTCACAGTTAAGGACATGTACATTACAAACAAACAAAAAGGGTCATAGCCTTATACCAACCTATGCCACCATTTTCTTTTGATGTGACAATGTACACCAGTATTCCTCTCCCCTAATAGTTACAACGCCACTGCAATTCCAGCTGTAATCTTTTCCATATAATAGGATAGGTGTTATGCTCCTTTATGACACTCATACATATTCTTGTAGTTTTACACCTCTCTGACAGTCTATCACATGGTGGATCAATCTATAGGCTTTGCCTCATGTTCGCTATAGACCCACTCAAGTACAGACATATATTATTATTTCACATTCAATTTTTATATAAAATACATGTTAATAAATGTCAATCTTACCAAAAATTTTCAATGAAATACACAGTGATGATGACTGACACAGTTTCGATCTGTTGTATTGTCCAGGCTGCCTAGAAATTGTATTTGAAAGCACAGCCTGATCTCATCTATCGCTGGTAGAATTTTTCAAGAAATGGCGTCCCCCTAACGCTTTTTCTGACAATATCGACTCAGTTGGCCAATCGCTCTTAATATTACAGTGTAAACAGTCTTTCAAAAAAAAAAAAAAATACCATTCAAACCTTTCTACGTTACTAGGCTATTTATGTTTATTCAAAGGTCAGCCAATAATATTTCGTCTTACTTCAAATTCCACCCAATCGGATTCACTGTACTATCTGAGCCTATCTGTCACCTACCTTTTTTTCAAAAAATATGCGATCCAATCTAAGCAGATATGACTTGACCTGACAGTATCTCTGATCTCTATGTATTGTTTCATCAATAGTTGATTAGTTAAGGGACTATTTAGATAACTAACAACATATTCTTGGTCAGCAAGTCTTCAGGTACACGAATATACGATTTTAAAGGGACTATGTGGTTTGGTTCAAAATTCTATCTTTTTTCTATTTTAGTTGTTTATTTTTAAACTACCTCTCGTTCACTCTTTTTCCATGTAATATCAAGCGAAATACGAGAGCTTAGGTCATTCATAATAAGAGCTAAACGTGTTTCTATGACCGTAGTGTCCATAATTCTAACTTTTTCAGAAAAATTGGGTACCGTTTTGTTCGGCTATTCGTTAGCAAATAATAATCTGAAGGTGTAGGCGACACCAACCGTTCTAGCAGAAATTTCTTTGTACTTTCTTATCTTTGCCTTTATGCCCTATATTGTTATATACTAATTTAGCTATTGTATTTAGAAATTCACTACAATCCA
The DNA here is from genome assembly GCA_024509875.1 of Oreohelix idahoensis. Classification (NCBI taxonomy): domain Eukaryota; kingdom Metazoa; phylum Mollusca; class Gastropoda; order Stylommatophora; family Oreohelicidae; genus Oreohelix; species Oreohelix idahoensis. The sequence continues at coordinate 76,918 of JAMPIV010003188.1, forward strand.
CAGATATCAGATTTGCTGATAGTGTTTTTTTGGAGTCATTATTATTTTTGTATTATTATCATAGTCTGTTTATTGAAGATTAACCATGAATGAAATTTAGATAGAATAGACAGCAACAGCTTGATGAGATTGTTGACATTGATACTAGTACCTATATCCCTGAGGCACCCACACCTATTCATGGGTTCACTCAGATGACTACTTTAGCACCCATTGTTCCCCATGTATCCCATAGCATCACTTCATTCCCCAATGACCAGCCCCTAACTGTTCAGATATGCGTATTGACTGGTTTAGTGATTGCAGCTGAAATGGATTTTACATTGAAGAAAATAAAATACCACATACATTGTGCAACTTCTGTTTGAAAATGATGCATATGCTAATAATGAATTATGACATTGTCGTAAATTGAACATCTCTACCTTTACGTAGCCACGTGACAGATAGTTCAGTAAGATTGAAAATTATTGCACAAAAATGAGATTATGAGATTGAAGAAAAGAGATAGTGCTCTGCTGTTCATACTATACAAGTGGTGATAATTACCCTTGATGATGATACACATACTGATAATGCAATTGTGATATTACTATTGATTGAACATTTCTGCCTTTACGTAGCCACGTGACAGATTGTTCAGTAAGATTGAAAATTTTTGCACGAAAATGAGATTATGAGAGTGAAGAAAAAGATAGTCTCTGATTGACCATATAATACAAGTGGTGATAATTGCCTTGCTGATAATACATAAGCCAATGATACACATGTTGAAGATAGTCATTTTTGAGAATAATACACATGCTTATGCTATATATGCATTTATGACCTTGTTATTACTAAATGTTTCTGCCTTCCGTAGTCACGTTACAGATAGTTCAGTAGGACTGATAACCTTTTCATGGACCAGTTACACTGCATTTGACGGTATTACTATGGCCTATATTGCTTCCTGAGACTGTGCGTAACAGGTTGACCAGCTGAACACCCCTGACATGATAATGTTTCGATCCCTTTCTTTTCATGCACCATAGAGATATTAATGGTAAGATAACAGACTGCCCATCTAACTGCCTCAGACTGTTGTAGTTCTGACAGTAGATGTTATAGACACATATGATCTGACAAATCTTCGTTTCCGAAGGCAGATTCAGTGTCGGACTTGCAATAATGTAAAATATTTCTCTCACCTTGTCAATTATGTTGACATATTGTCGTGTGGTGAGTCACTGGGGCAACTACGACAGTAGTTTTTGCCAGGAATAGTCTATGAGATATTAGATATAAGGTCTCTAGAAATTGGCTCGTTAAGAAAGAAAAAAAGACCTATTCGAGATAGGGACAAGAAGACAGGAATGCGAATGCTTTCCACTAGACAGTGTTTTCTAATAAATTATGGAAAGAGTTCTGTTTCCCCACGACCTTAGCTTCTGCCCTTAGATCCCGTAAAGAAAAAGCCCCCAACCTCATCTGAGTAGAGAAAGGTTCCTATAGGTGAATATGTAACACCGACAGCACGAGTGATACATTAACAAACTCTTGATAATGATCAACTGATCGTTGGGTTTATTAATGAAATATCCACACATAGAGGGTTAGTAATGGTTAGAACGTGATGATGGTGAAAGACGATTCACACAAAACACACAGATGAGATAATAAAATTACAGTTAATTAAGTAATAGTTAATTAAGGATGAACTGGTGTAGAGTGAAATGATGATGTGATATGATACGTGTTACCAAAATGGTGAGTACTCTACACAGTCCATGTGTCTCTAAATGCTTCTCCTAGATATGAGGATTCACATGTATGCATAAAATGTCCCAAGTTGTTATACGTTATGTCGAATGGGGTATCTCTAAGTCGAGGACGTTCTGATGAATACTGTTGTCGTACGGAGAACGCTGACGAGATATTTATGTATATTCCTTCACTGTTTGAGTATATCTCTGTAGTGTGGATCAACAGTTAATAGTTGTCATATGAACAAAAGGTCTGTGGTCTAATCTCCCGACGGTACTGGTCAGACTGGATATCTTCACGAAATGTTAGTGATATGTAGACTCATAATCTTGCGTATGTAGTCGTGATTCATATACTTTCGAGTCTGCTTCATAAAATGCGCTTAAGAGTGTGTTGCACGTGGCATAAATATGCGATTCCTCTTTTGAGCTCTTTTGCTTGACTTCAGATAATAATGATCTTTCGAGTGATTAGAGTTTATGATGACTCTGTATTGAACTTGTGATAACGATGTATTGAACTTGTGATAACTCTGTATTGAACTTGTGAGCAAGCAGTATATGGTGACGAAAAATGCTGCGTCCACCTTATGACTTGTGGGTGAGACAATATTCCTTTTAAGTTGAGGAATGAAAGATGTCCTATGGCGAATTCTGCTAGCCAAATGTCCGTTTTTGATAACTTATTTCTGGTTAGACGTCAGACACGTTGCGTGTAGACTCAGACTTCTGATGAACTGAAGACACACAAAAGTCTTCGTAAGTTTTTCACATTTAACATCACTGGTTGACTTTCATTTAAACTACTGCTCATTATTCATCTCCCTCTCTCTAAGTTCAATTCTAATGATGTTAAATATCTTGTGCATGAGAGTGTGTGCATATGGGAGACTGTGATGATGATAAAGGTGAAATATGAACTATTAATTACCTTCTATCATCCTATCATCTTCTATGAAAATCTTCTGATTTTATTAATCAGTTATGCCAAGAATTATTTGAAACTTTATCTTCCGCACATTTTAGCTGTGAGGTTAAAATAAACAAAATTAAGAAAATGTATTAATAAGTATAAGATCTACTAACCTTCTTTTCCCTTCGCAAAATCCTTTAAGAACACAATTAATCACGGAACTGAATTATCATCCACTCTGAATAAACACGTGTATTAGGCTATGCGTTTTTGGGTTTGATCTCTTCCTCACAAGGTAAAAACCTGGACTGCCTCACTCTAGTAGATTATGCGGTATTATATATTTCTGGAAGTCACCCTGCCCAAGCTGGGCGTCCAATGTGGTCAACCCACGCTTGTCTGAACCGCGGCCACGTTTTCCCCTGGCCAATCTGGGCGTCCAATGTGGTGTCACAGAAATTACAGTTTGATTAGGATGACCATATGTGTTTTTACCAGATTTATCACGATACAATGTGGGCTTCAAATGATAATGTCAGGCATGTGGACTCAATCAAAGGACTTTATTTCCCCCGATGAAAGAACAAATGTGGTTCTCTAGATACCGGTCGCGAGTAATCACAACAATGAAATAGCAAATGTGGATCGCAAATATGAGATGAGAGAGCAAATGTCGGAGAAAATACAGTATGAAGAATGTAGGAAAAGATGGAGCAATAAGGCCTTTGCGCTCGTTTATCACACATATTGAGATGTTAATTGTTGGATTAAGGTTAAATGATTTTTGTATTATTACACGTTTTAACTAACATGGTTATAGTTTATAGAACAAAACTTGGATGCATTTTGGATGGACCACCACTACATTTTTCACATCGTATAGTGCTTTAAAAAAAAAACTTGGATGCATTTTGGATGGACCACCACTACATTTTCACATGGTATAGTACTTTACAAAACCTGGATGCATTATGGTTGGAGAACTAGGAAAGTTTCACAACATAGATGCTTTGAACTAAATTTGGGTTGGTTGATATATGAGTCGATAAGACAAATTTCGCAAGGTTGCAACTTAGACAACTTTTGGATAGTATATTCTTGTGGATGTTTTCTGTTATATCACAACTCCCTCTATGCTGATGACCTGGCCATGTGGACTTCAGAAGAATACAACACCAACGCAAGAGTGCGCATGCAGGATTCACTGCTAGCCCTTGAAAGTTGGTCCATGTCGTAAAAATTAACAGTGATGCAACGTCAAAATATCTCCAATGATACAACGTAGGAAAAAAAAAAAAAAAAAAACCAATGCGTAAGCTGCTGGAATACATGATCGCCCGCGCCGCGGGTCATCAGGTGTTAGACTTGAAGGCAAAACGGAACGAGGATCAAAGGACAAAAATCTCACTGAACGCGTACTTGAACTAGCGAGGTTAATGGACGCAAATTGGTGGGGCAAGGAGGAAAAGTCACGACCCCCCCCCCCCCCCCCCCCCCCCCCCCCCCCCCCCCCCCCCGCCCCCCCACCCCCCCCCCGCCCCCCCACCCCCCCCCCGCCTCCCCCACACCCCGCCCCCCCCCCGCCTCCCCCCCCTACGACCCCCCCCCCCCCAACACCCCCCTCCCCCCCCCCCCCCCCCCCCCAAGTTGATATAAAGTAAGGAATTCGACAGAAGGGACCTTGGATATGATACGCCACAGTCATTTATTGGACGCTTTTGCGATACCAAGCCTTTTATTTGAATTCAGCGGCAAACGCAGATGCTTGAAAGATTACAAAATTCAAAAAGTAACTTTTTCTTAATATTAATGTTAGGAATATAAAAATTAGCTGGCCGGATGGCCCATTCTGAGCAGTGAAATAATATACTTTCATTTATACAGACGGACAGATAATAAGAAAGATAATGACAAAAGACGGGGTTGTTCACATCAGCGGAAGACTGCATTGAATCAAACATGCCACTATTTGCACAAAAATCGTAACCTTGAGACTCAAGTGTTCAAATTTAGTTAGAATGCAAGAGGGGGGGGGGGAGTAGCGGACAGTAGTGGCTAAAAATAACTTAGGAGGCAGGTTCGTGCAGTTTTACATGTGTTAGTCCAAAAAAAACAAGTGAAATTGTGGGAAAAAGATAAATTGTGACCGACGTACATTTTAAAAATTGAGATGTACTTTTGACTTTTTTGGGAAAAGATAAAATGTGACGGACGTACATTTGAGAAAATAAGATGTAATTTTGACTTTATTTTCAAATTTTGAATTGAAAAGCTTGGTCTTCTGATCTGATTGGCCAACGCATTTTATAGTAGCGGGATAGAGACGCACATATTTGCCATTCGACATAAGTCTGTCCAGTAACACAGTCATTACTTGTAGTGGTGATTTCCCAGAAATAATACATAATATTCAGTGGGACACCATACTATAGCCAGCAGCTCAGCAGAGTTTTGCTAGCACTTATTTACTGTGTACTATATTCATATTTCTGGTAAGACTGAAATTAATTCTTTATACATTTTAATATTTGTTTAAGGTTCGAGTGATTTGATACTGCAATAGCATAATCTGTTCCTTACAACAAGTAAGGGTTCGCTCTAGACCCCCCGCCCCAGTTCAGGGTCTAGAGACAAATAAAATACATAAACTCCAGCAAGGATTAGGAAGGACAAATCAAGTGTTGAGATCAATGAAACATATTACCTATCCTATTTTAGGGGAGGAAACTAATAAACATATTTCAGAATCTGTAGTCTGGGAGAACCTATCTGATGTGAAACCACCATGGTAAAATGTGCTGTATGGTCAGAGAGATCTGACCTGTCTATATGGTGTTGTTGTTGTGTAGTGTTGTGTCCAGACATGGTTAGAGAATGGAATTTTGACACATAGCCAATACTTTGATTGCAGAGCTGTGAGTTTCAGTTGGCACCAATGTGGTGTCAAACGAGTTGTTGATTTTACCCGAGTGGATCCGTGCAGTAACCTTGTGTCAGAGCAGCCTATTATTGCCCCCAAGCACGGAGAGGTGGGGCCACCAGATCTCAGCACCAGAGCTACATCTTCAAAGTTGAGTGAGCCTCTGGTCTGCTGAGAATTCACCAACTCAACGTAGTTACTAACAATCCCATAAAATTCCTGCAATTTACTGGACACTGTGTAGTCAATATAGACTGTAGTGATGAGGCCACCCCAACAGCACAACCATTAAACGGTCTCCCAAATTAGATGACTACTATAAACATTAATAAAACTAAATAGTCTAGTAACATACATATGTACACTCTTGCATTTATTATGTAATATTCCATGCATTTTTTTCATAATTTCTAAATCTTTTATAAGTTCTGGTCAAAATAAAACTTGATCCAGAACAAAATAAATGTAAGAAAATTTCTATCAAAAATTTTACACACTTGAGTTAGTTCAGTGTATTATAACATTTGTTAATATTATTAGACTTAGTAAATATCTGTGGGTGTGTCTATAACTATCACACCACATTACATATCATTACCCTAGACATTTAACGTAGCCACATTCATTAGAACACAAAAAAAAGATAAGTGTGAGGTCGTAGTGGTAGCGAGAAGGGCCTTCTGACAATTCACAGTTACCTATTATCTCAGGAGCCTTCACAGCTGACCTCATGCATCACACGTAGTACCATCACCACCATACAATACCATCAAACCCACTACAGATATTGGGGGCTCGTCCTGGATAATTAGCCCATTAAGTAATATTAGGATCTCCTGGTGGGAGAAATATTGTAAAATTCCCTTAAAATTAAAAATGTCCCTGCAAATAAAAGTTGGTGAATCTTCACAGCCAGTAATTAGTTAATTAATTAATTAGAATTAGTTAGACTATAGTAATTAGAAGTTCTTTAGAGGTTAGATATTTATCTTGTATATTATTATATTGTCTAAAAAGTATGGTGGAGCTGGCTAAATTCCGATCAGCTGCTGTGCTGTCGGCAAAGGAGATGGGAATGGAGGGTCAGATTTTAATTCAACATGTAACGGCTGAATGTGATAAATATATTGAACGGGAAGAAAGGAGATTAGACAAAGAGGCTGAAAGAAAATTAGAGTCCGAACGGTTGGCTGAAGAGAAGAGGTTACAAATTGAGGCTGAGACTAAGAGGTTGCAGATTGAGGCTGACAAAGAGGCAAAGGCATTGGAGGCCGAAGAAAAACGACAGCAAAGGGAGGCAGAATATAAAAGATTGACTGCCGAAAGGGAGGCAGAAGATAGAAGGTTGCAAAGGGAGCACGAATTACGACTAAGGGAGCTGGAGCTACAAGGCCCGGCCCCTGAAAATGGTGCCAGCCCTTTTGCCTCAGATGCTACGCCCAGTCTGGGAGCCTCAAACTCAGCTATGGGGTTTCATTTAGACCATTTTGTTGAAAAAGACGATGACATAGAGGGGTACCTAGGACGTTTTGAGTTATTAGCTACTACATATGGGTTAGAGAGAGAGAGAGGTGGAGTTTAAAGCTATCACAGGGACTGAGAGGTACTTCTTACGAAGTCTTTGCAAAAATGCACAGAGAAGACCAGGAGAATTATGACATGTTAAAGCAGGCTTTGTTATTGAGGTACGAAAAAAATGGGGAATTTTATCGTAAGAAATTTAGAAATGCCAAACTGTTGTCTGGGGAGACATACCACCAATTCTCTGCCAGACTAGACACCTATTTGGAGAAATGGACTGCTCTGGGGAAGACCCAAGATCTTAAAGAAATGATCATGATTGAGCAATTGAGAGAGTCCATGGCTCCAGACATGAGAAAATTTCTCATGGAACAAGGTGCAGAGAAGTTGGGGGAGGTTTTAAATGTCGCTGAGAGGTATCAGGCAGCCCAGGCAGAGGTAAGTGGTGCTAAAAAGAAGCACATAGATAATTTTAAAGCTCCACAGCAATTTAATAAATTTGATAACAGGGAACAGGGAAATAAAGGTAGGACAAACTTTGAACGGCCAAGAAATGACTACAGAGACAGAAACTCACAGTTCAATGACCAAAAATTCAATGAAAAAAAACCGTTGAACCAAGGAAAAAGATGGTGTAAATGGTGCAAGAAGGATAACCATAACACCGAATTTTGTAGAAGGAAACCTTCAAACATTGCTGCAATGAAGTCGGGGACGCAAAGATTAAAGGTTGATCCTAATGGACAATAGGAACCTTATCACCCCCCAGTTTGTGAGGATGTTATTTGTAATGGGGTCACCATAAGGTGCCTTTATGATACAGGTTTGGATTATGATTCAGTTGTGAAGTCTAGCCTAGTGGACCCAAGTCAATATACCACAGAAACAGTGGAAATACAAGGGGCAACTAAGGACATACCACTCATGACACTTCCCATCGCAAGGATAACGGTAAAAACTCGCTATGTGGAAGGAGAAATCAGAGCAGCAGTGATAGATGAACCAATCTACCCTCTGATATTGGGGTGTAGATACGTCTTCTTGGGGAATCCCGAGAGACCTGTGATCATGGCGACAGTGCAGACCAGGTCACAGAAGAAGGAGGAAGAAGGTGAACCTATAAATGCTCATCCAGAGGAGATGAGGAAGGCGCAGGCTGAGGATAGGACACTCAAGCCATGTTTTAAAAAACTGCCCAAATGCCACACACCTCCGAGCAAGGGGGAATATTTCATGAAGCACAAACTCTTATACAGGAAGGCCGGAACTGGAACAAATGGTCACAACCAGCTGGTTCTTCCCACTTCATATAGAGATAAAGTGATGGAACTCGGGCATGCGATTCCCTTCAGTGGTCACATGGGGATCAGCGCCACAGGACAGCGTATAGCTTGTCATTACTTCTGGCCAGGGATAACGGAGGATATAAAAAGATATGTCAAATCCTGCCCAGAATGTCAAAAGGTAGCTCCAAAGCACTGGACTGCTCCTGCAACTCTAGGGGAAATGCCCATAGTGGGAACACCTTTTGAGAGGGTTGCAGTGGATATTGTAGGACCTCTCACTCGGACCAAGAGGAGGAACTGTTACATCCTTACTCTGGTGGACACTTGTTCTATGTGGGGAGAGGCGGTAGCCCTGCCGTCAATTGATTCAAAACATGTAGCAGAGGCACTACTTACAATATTTACCCGATTAGGATTCCCGCATCAAATCTTGACGGATAATGGTTCTCAGTTCAAGGGGAAACTAACGGAAGAAGTTTGTAAGCTATTTCAAGCCAGACACTTTCATTGTAGTCCGTACCATCCACAAGGGAACGGCCAGGTAGAGAGGTTCAACGGGACTCTCATTTCTATCCTGAGAAAGCTGGCACACGAAAAACCGGATCTGTGGGATCAATTCCTGCCCGCCGCATTGTTTGCGTACCGGGAGGTACCACATAGTTCAACCGGGATGGCTTCCGCAACTCTGCTATTTGGGAGGCCAATAAAAGGTCCATTAGAAGCTCTATTAAGGACCTGGACAGATGAGAAGGCGGAAGAGACTGTTACCTCATCTTATCAATACGTGAACGAACTGACCACTCGTTTGAAAGCTGGATGGAAACTGGCAAATGATAATTTGAAACAAGCCAGGAAGAAACATGCAGCATATTTTAATAGGAAGGCAAAGGACAGAGAACTGGCAGTCGGAGAGAAGGTGCTGCTTCTACTACCCGGTAGCCAGAATAAATTACAAATTGGATGGCAAGGTCCATATACGGTTCTAGAGAAGGTGTCTAGAACAAACTATAAAATTGACAAAAAGGGGAAGGAGAAAGTTTATCATGTAAACCTGTTAAGGAAGTATCTGGACAGACCACTCCAGGAAAGCACCCCCTTACTGACCTTAGCTATCGCAACTCAAATGCAAAAGGAACCACTCACCTCACATGAATACCCATTACATCCTTGTGAAACAGCCGCACAGGTAAAAGTCAGTAAGCGCCTGACTAAAAACCAGAGGGAGAGAGTTCAACAGGTTCTGGAGGAACATACAGATGTATTAACAGATAAACCAGGACATACAAATTTGCTACAGTATGACATGAAACTGGTAGACTCAAACCCAATCTGTATGAGAGCCTATTCTATTCCGTTCGCGAAGGAGAAGGCATTGAAGGAAGAAATAGATTATTTGTTGAAGGAAGGGATCATTTCACACAGTGAATCATCTTTTAGCTCTAGTGTCGTATTGCTGAGAAAACCGTCTGGGGAACACAGACTGTGCATAGATTACAGGAAACTGAATGCTGTCACAGAAGGGCAAGTGGATCCATTACCAGACACAAAACAGTTATTTGCCAGACTGAACAAGGCAAAATACTTTTCAAAGGTGGATCTTAGTAAAGGCTATTACCAGATCCCAGTGAAGCCTGAAGTGAGACCTTATTTGGCGTTAGCACTTCAGATGGACATTATGAATTCAACATTCTACCATTCGGACTGAAAAATGCTCCGAGTGTATTTTCAAGGATGATGCGCAAATTGTTGGATCCCCTGAATAACCCATGTATCACGAATTTCATGGATGATATTCTCGTCGCCACAGAGACATTTGAAGAACACATTGAAGCTCTAGAAATGTTATTTAATAGGCTTAGGGAGGCGAACTTAACTGCTAGGCCAACAAAATGTTGCATTGGATGCAAAGAGTTAGAATTCTTGGGACACACGGTATATCAGGGTAGCATGACCCCTGATCCTAAGAACTTGGAAAAACTGCAGAGAGCACCTAGACCACAATCAAAATTAGAGTAATGGCAGGTGTAAGGAGAGATTTTGTCTATGTGTATCACTGGTTTTAGAACTTGCCGTAGGCATGTTTTCAGGTGGGGAGATGTGTCGTAAAAATTAACAGTGATGCAACGTCAAAATATCTCCAATGATACAACGTAGGAAAAAAAAAAAAAAACCAATGCGTAAGCTGCTGGAATACATGATCGCCCGCGCCACGGGTCATCAGGTGTTAGACTTGAAGGCAAAACGGAACGAGGATCAAAGTACAAAAATCTGACTGAACGCGTACTTGAACTAGCGAGGTTAATGGACGCAAATTGGTGGGGCAAGGAGGAAAAGTCACGTTTCCCCCCCCCCCCCCCCCCCCCCCCCACCCCCCCCCCCCCCCCCCCCAAGTTGATATAAAGTAAGGAATTCGACAGAAGGGACCTTGGATATGATACGCCACAGTCATTTATTGGACGCTTTTGCGATACCAAGCCTTTTATTTGAATTCAGCGGCAAACGCAGATGCTTGAAAGATTACAAAATTCAAAAAGTAACTTTTTCTTAATATTAATGTTAGGGACGGACAGATAATAAGAAAGATAATGACAAAAGACGGGGTTGTTCACATCAGCGGAAGACTGCATTGAATCAAACATGCCACTATTTGCACAAAAATCGTAACCTTGAGACTCAAGTGTTCAAATTTAGTTAGAATGCAAGAGGGAGGGGGAGTAGCGGACAGTAGTGGCTAAAAATAACTTAGGAGGCAGGTTCGTGCAGTTCTACATGTGTTAGTCCAAAAAAACAAGTGAAATTGTGGGGAAAAGATAAATTGTGACCGACGTACATTTTAGAAATTGAGATGTACTTTTGACTTTTTTGGGAAAAGATAAAATGTGACGGACGTACATTTGAGAAAATAAGATGTAATTTTGACTTTATTTTCAAATTTTGAATTGAAAAGCTTGGTCTTCTGATCTGATTGGCCAACGCATTTTATAGTAGCGGGATAGAGACGCACATATTTGCCATTCGACATAAGTCTGTCCAGTAACACAGTCATTACTTGTAGTGGTGATTTCCCAGAAATAATACATAATATTCAGTGGGACACCATACTATAGCCAGCAGCTCAGCAGAGTTTTGCTAGCACTTATTTACTGTGTACTATATTCATATTTCTGGTAAGACTGAAATTAATTCTTTATACATTTTAATATTTGTTTAAGGTTCGAGTGATTTGATACTGCAATAGCATAATCTGTTCCTTACAACAAGTAAGGGTTCGCTCTAGACCCCCCGCCCCAGTTCAGGGTCTAGAGACAAATAAAATACATAAACTCCAGCAAGGATTAGGAAGGACAGATCAAGTGTTGAGATCAATGAAACATATTACCTATCCTATTTTAGGGGAGGAAACTAATAAACATATTTCAGAATCTGTAGTCTGGGAGAACCTATCTGATGTGAAACCACCATGGTAAAATGTGCTGTATGGTCAGAGAGATCTGACCTGTCTATATGGTGTTGTTGTTGTGTAGTGTTGTGTCCAGACATGGTTAGAGAATGGAATTTTGACACATAGCCAATACTTTGATTGCAGAGCTGTGAGTTTCAGTTGGCACCAATGTGGTGTCAAACGAGTTGTTGATTTTACCCGAGTGGATCCGTGCAGTAACCTTGTGTCAGAGCAGCCTATTATTGCCCCCAAGCACGGAGAGGTGGGGCCACCAGATCTCAGCACCAGAGCTACATCTTCAAAGTTGAGTGAGCCTCTGGTCTGCTGAGAATTCACCAACTCAACGTAGTTACTAACAATCCCATAAAATTCCTGCAATTTACTGGACATTGTGTAGTCAATATAGACTGTAGTGATGAGGCCACCCCAACAGCACAACCATTAAACGGTCTCCCAAATTAGATGACTACTATAAACATTAATAAAACTAAATAGTCTAGTAACATACATATGTACACTCTTGCATTTATTATGTAATATTCCATGCATTTTTTTCATAATTTCTAAATCTTTTATAAGTTCTGGTCAAAATAAAACTTGATCCAGAACAAAATAAATGTAAGAAAATTTCTATCAAAAATTTTACACACTTGAGTTAGTTCAGTGTATTATAACATTTGTTAATATTATTAGACTTAGTAAATATCTGTGGGTGTGTCTATAACTATCACACCACATTACATATCATTACCCTAGACATTTAACGTAGCCACATTCATTAGAACACAAAAAAAAGATAAGTGTGAGGTCGTAGTGGTAGCGAGAAAGGCCTTCTGACAATTCACAGTTACCTATTATCTCAGGAGCCTTCACAGCTGACCTCATGCATCACACGTAGTACCATCACCACCATACAATACCATCAAACCCACTACAGTCCAGAAAGTGGTTGCTCAAAATAAATGAACAAAAAACTATACACACTATTTTTACCTTGTCAAATAAACCACAGCAAGCAAAGCTACAACTAAATGGGCAGGCAGTACGAGAAGATGAAACACCAACATACTTAGGAACCACACTAGACCGCCGAATGACGTGAAAATAACAGATAAACAAAATACAGCTAAGGGCAAAACATCGCATGGCCATCATGAAAAAGTTAGCTGGTACCACATGGGCTGCTGATGAGAATATCCTCAAAAAGCTGTACGCAGGCAGAGTCAGACCTGCTATGGAATACGGCATCACAGCTTGGTCGACGGCAGCAAAGTCAAATTTTGACAGAGTAAACAGACTCCAAAACGAAGCAGCACGTATTATAACAGGGGCCCTAAAGTCCACACAAATCAACCATATGGAAAACATTACAGGGCTACAGTCAATGGAGGATAGACGTGACAGCAGAGTCCTACAACAAGCGGAAAAATTTAAGAGACTCGAAGGAAACCCCATGTACCAAAGAATGAATAGGCTAGGAAGAGGCAGGATCAAGCGAACTAACTTTGTCGCCCAAGCAAAGGAAAAAAATTAGCAAAAATACCATGCTAGCAAGCTCAGTTGCAAAGAAAATCCAAACAAGCTCAACTATCCCACTGTGGAAAATAAGATGCTTTCCTGAGTTAAAATCTGATATTCCAGGCATTGAAAGTAAGGGAACACAGACATAAACACAAAGAAAGTGTATAGCAACCAAGTATATTGAACAACAATATCCAGCAAAGCTTTGGACACATGCATATACTGATGGTTCAGCAAAAAATGCAGTGGATACCAGCCCATTGCAACATACCAGGAAATGAGGAGGCAGACAGACTTGCTAAGGAAGGAGGTGCCTTACAACAAAATGATATAGAGACAACTTACGCAATGGCAAAGACTACTATAAAGGCTACATTCAAGTCCAAATGGGAAAGAGAGCGCCCGGGCCATTTGAAAAATGATGCATATCATCAACTATCCAGGAAAGAACAGGTCATCATTTTTCGGCTACGCACTGGACACAACAGATTGAGATACCATCTATACCAAAAATACAAGATTGGTGCAACAGATCTCTGCACCTGCGGTACCAGCCCGATGACGGTCGAACACCTCCTGCAGTACTGCCCAACCTACAGTAATGAACGGAGTAGCATATGGCAACAACCCACTTCTGTCAACGAAAAACTGTTTCGAGATGTCTGGAACCTTGAGTTGACTACTGCCTTTATTGGAGTCATAAATGTGGAAGTCTGAGGGCGAACGAGGAAGAAGAGGAAGAAGAAGGATAGAATATATATATATATATATATATATATATATATATATATATATATATATATATATATATATATATATATATATATATATATATATATATATATATATATATATATATATATATATATATATATATATATATTGATGTTAAAAATTTTGTTCTTCAAGGTTGCCCCTCTGGAAAATTTAGATAGCCTATGTATTGATATGATAAAAAAAATTTATTTTTCACAATGTTGTTCATTTGAAAATCTTGGCTAGTGTATGACAGTCTGATCATGTATATATACGAGAGCCCCCGGTTAATGACTTAAGTTAAATTTTTCTGAAACATTTTTGGACTTAGAATTTTTTGGGGGATTTTTTTTGAGGGTATTGATAGTACTCAAATGTCTCCCTGCGGGATACATTTTCATAGCCCCTGGATCTATATGTGGCCGTATGACCACCACCATAGCATTTATTCGTGCTAGAATCTAGTCATAATAATAAAATATAAAACTACCATTCGCTATAATAAGCAAGGAAGATTCTTAACTAATATAAAAATAACCCGATACACTATGGGCAGGGTAGAGAGTGGTAGTAAATCGGCTAGATCAGTTTTTGACAATGCACGCTAATTTAGGCGGCAGTCGTCATGGAGAGTATGACGTAAATAGGAACAGCACCAAACTTAGTAAGACCACGAATAGGAATAACCAATAATAAATTGAATAGAATAATCGCCAACCAATAGAAAGTAGCTAGCTAAGCACGCACTACAGAGGTCAGCTGCCGGGAAACTTGAAGCAGTCAGTTAGAAGAAATCAAGCCTAACATACAGACGCTTTTTAGTGAGCGTCTGTCTTCTTCATTTGTGGTACACAAATATTGTTCGTGAGGATTCGTTATGTCTTCAAATATACCTGCAGATGAAGGAGAAGATTTGATTTGATAGGTATGAACATCTATCCATGCCATTGTCGGCTCGGTATTGCTTCATGTAAGTAGTTACATATTTTTGTCTCGATATTTTCGATTTCAGCCCAGCTCGTCTGATTTTAATGTCACACAAACACTTATAACAAACTACAAAAGTGCAAAATGAAAGAAGCCAAAGATAATCAGAATTGTAGAAAGAATTTAGAAGTGGCAAAGATTATCAATAAAGAGATACGTAACCCAGAGATAATCATACATAAAAACGCAACAGATGTTGATGAAGCAGATGAATATTTTACCCCAGAATGGATAGAAAGTAGAGGGGAAAAACATATAGTACACAAAGAACACTCTGGATGCATAGATATAAACGTTTGTCAAAGATTGTAAACGTTTTCTGTTGGATTTGTTACATGCAAATTGCTATACAAAATAAAGTTTCGAGTTTACTTGACTTGACGGTTGGAGATTTCCTTGCATGTTGGATAATGTAAAAAGTACATGTTTCATAGTATGGTACACCACTAAACTCTCCTAACAATAACAACCACAGAGGAATGGAACGAACCTATACCTTATAATACACCAAGAAAATTCCATCTCTGGCGGTCTTCAAGCCAGTAAAAGATCTAACTTGGGATTGGAAATAAATATATGAAGCACACGGCTACATATAACATTAATTGGTGTCTTACCCAGTTCACCACACTGCACCACGGTGACATATTATCAGCTCAGTAGAACAGAACATTTGATAAACTTCAGACTCCGCGCGGACCACAACAGGTTGAGATATCCTCTATTCAACAAGCTAAAGACAGGAAGTACCCATACGTGTAAATGTGGTACTGATAAAATGACTGCTGAACATCTGCTTCAAAGTTGCCCAACATATGAGGAACACGAAAATCACATATGGCCGACACCAGTACCGTTGGCGGAAAAAAAAAAACTCTTTGGAGATACAAATAGCCTGAAGTTGACACGGCTTTCTTTGAAAATATTCAAGGAGACGTCTGAGAGTGTACTAAGAAGAAGAAGAAATAGAACGCGGTGAGACAACTACGTAAATTAGTGCAATCATCAGTACATACAGCAGAAATAACACGTCATAGTTCATTCCACTCATTCTTTGGTGTGTTACTTCCTCGTTGTTTTATACACTTGTGGGTACGTAGTGAAAGTCGCACCACAGGCTCGCGCGAGCCGCGCAATGGCCACCCTCTGTATTTAAGATAAATAATTTTTTTTTTCCATTCCAATTCGAGCGTCGACTCCAATATTATCAGTATAATCATCGTAGCGTGCTCTGAGTTTAAAAAAAAACGAGATGTAATTAAGGTATGTTTATTTTGGCTTTTTACATCTCATATGGAGATAATGTAAAAGTTTAAACATTTTAGACAACTTATGAAATGGCTAAAACAATCATGAAAGCCCCCATTCAAGTCCAAATGAGAAAAAAGCACATAGGCCATATAAAAAATGATGCCTATCACCCGCTATCTAGGCGAGATTAGGTCATCATTTTCCGCTTACGCACTGGACACCACAGGTTGAGGTACCATCTATATTACACGTACAGGACTGGTCCAATAGATCTCCGCACCTGTGGCACCAGCCCCACGACAGCCGAACATCAGGTGCAGTCCTGCCCACCATGCAGCAGTGAATAGAATAGCACGCGGCAACAACCTACTTCTGTCCACGAAAAACTGTTTGGAGATGTCAGTAACCTTGAGCTGACTACTGCCTTTATTAGAGTCATTAATGTTGAAGTCTGAGGGCGAACGAATTAGAAGAAGAAGAAGCATTTAAGACAGGGATAAAGGGTTTCAGACATTTTTTCTTTAATACAGAACATTAATAGCGCCAGACGTAGAACCAACTAAACTTGATAAACATAACTGGTAGAAAGAAAAAGACAGTAATGCAAGGAAGCTGTATATGAGAAAGACACACGGAGAGTAGGAAGCGATAAACTAGGTCGATGAAAGATCGATACCTAAACAGATATATGCAGCCAGGCAAGCAGACAGAAAGACATGTACACAGCCATACATGCAGACACAAACACACACATAGAGAGACAGGCACACGCACAGACAGACAGGCAGAGAGCAGACAGACACACATACAAATAGACAGACAGACAAATGGACTAATAGATAAACAGACATACAGATGGACGGACGAATCAACGCAACCAGCCGGGTAGACAGACAACAAGACCATGCAAAAGGATCGTATATACATCTTATTATATATACATGGAAATACATCTTATTATATATACATGGAAATACATCTTATTATATATACATGGAAATACATCTTATTATATATACATGGAAATACATCTTATTATATATACATGGAAATACATCTTATTATATATACATGGAAATATATATATATATATATATATATATATGGAAATATATATATATATATATATATATATTATATATATATATACATATATATGGTAAATACATATATATTTATTATATATATATACATGGAAATACATAATATATTATATATATATATATATACATGGAAATACATCTTATATATATATATATATATATAAATACATATTTATTATATATATACATATAAATATATATATCTATAATATATATATATACATATATATATGTAAATACATCTATATTATATATATATACATGGAAATACATATATATTATATATATATATACATATATACATATATATATAAATATACATATATATATATATATATATATATATATATGTATATATATATATATATATATATACATGGAAATACATCTTATTATATATACATGGAAATACATCTTATTATATATACATGGAAATACATCTTATTATATATACATGGAAATACATCTTATTATATATGCATGGAAATACATCTTATTATATATGCATGGAAATACACAGGGTTGAAACGATAGAATGGCGACATATGTAGAGCTACACAGAGATAAATCGCGTGGAGACGTGTATATAGAGACAAAATAAAAACAGAAGGCTAAATCTGCATATTTGTTAACTCTCAGATATCTTAATTGACATAGCTTTTCGTGAATTCTAAGCCTAGTCTAATAGACTTAAATCGATGACTTTTCTTATGTCTGAAGGGTTCGGAGTGGCTAAGAGGTATGGCGCCCGCCTCTAATTCTAAAGGTACCGGGTTCGGTTCGCAGTACAAGGAATATATTTGATGGACATTTTTTCACAACCAGTGACAGTCCTAATGATGTCATACTCCGCCCGATCTCCTGGGTAATGAGATCGGATGAAAAGCCTTCTCGGATAAGGGAGAAACAAATAGGAGGTCCCGTGTGCAATTTGCGCACGTTAAAAATCCCTTAGCAGTTGGACATCGTAAAGAGGAGGCCATAAGGCCGCTGACCTGCCAAACATTTACACAATTAGGAAAAACTACTCGCTGCAAGAATATTTAATGAATGTGTGATTCCTGTACACACACATTGGGATCATCGCTTAGATAATCCTTGTGTGATCTAAGGGAGGAGGGAGGAGCACTGATGTAGTTGTTCGTGTGCGATGAAGATGGTCCTTAAAGCCAAAACCCATTACGTCTGAACTGTTGTATCTGAACTGTTGTATCTGAACTGTTGTATCTGAACTGTTGTATCTGAACTGTTGTATCTGAACGGTTGTATCTGAACTGTTGTATCTGTATGTGAAGTCTTAGAGTCGAAACGACGTAAATCGATAACGTGTCTTATTACGTATACATTGTTGCACCCTTCCGTAAGGTCACCGCAAAGAATTAGAATGTCAGTCTGAATCAATTCAAATGTCCAGTCAGTTTAAGGCTCTGAAACAAGAAGAACATCAGAAACAGTCAATAAGCTACATACTTTCATGAATAGATTCTTGCGTTCAATAGAAGGATTAACATGGTATGACCAGATCACTTATGCGGAACTGAAGACAAGAACCAGACATGCGCCTGTGGAACATGAGACAAGAAGAAGACGTTAGAGATGGAAAGGACACACACTGAGGAAGCCTGTTGATAGCATTACAAAGCAGTCCCTGTTCAGGGAACCCCCAGGTGTGACAGATAGAGGGAGGCCAACGAACACATGGAGAAGAGAACAGTAACAGACATTACGTGAATGAAGAAGGCATACGAAGACCTTGAGCTGATGGCGCGAGACACGAAAACTTGGCACAAGTATGTTGAAGGCCTATTCTCCTTGGGCAGTCGAAGGTTGATCATGACGATGATGACACTTAAGGCCAAAGCGCCATAAAACGGGAACTTTTCTTATATAAAAAAAAAAAAACTATTTAAAACAATATAAAAGAATTGTCCACTTATTGTTGTTAAGCATTGTTAGACTCAATTTTTACTTATCAATATAAGTACCTGGCTGACTTGCCAGGTCTGTAACAGTTATCAGTGGCGTACTAAAGGAATGCGATGGAGCGGGCCGCCCTGTGTAACCGCCAGGAGTGGCTTGTCATAGGCCAATAACATGCCATTTCTGTACTGTTTACAAGACTAATTGCAAGCATAATATATTTTTATGTGTGTTCATTTATTGGTGGTAGGGGCGGTGATAAAGTAAGAATCCACCTCGGGTGTCAAATACTTTAAGACTGCCCCTGCAGCTCGCCTTTAGGTGGTTGGGCGATCTTCGGCCTTCCTCATTACATTCTGGTGTTACTGGTACTAAGCCATACTACCAATGAGGGATTTGGTGGGGGGCGCGAAGTAACTAAAATTAGTCAAATCTAGCGCCCTTCAACTCGTCTGTGAATATTATATTTTTTTCAAAATGAAGCAAATGAGAAAATGGTATGGGTGAGAAGGTGCGTCGGAGAGAAATGTGAATATGACGGTCTTAATAAAATCCTGAATAGACACGTTAGTAACGCTGCCAAAAACCTTTCACATCAACTAATTCTCTCACTAAAAACTTGTCAGCCCGTCTGGTATTAAAAAAAAAAAAAGAAATAAAGTTAAATTCATGCATCTTAACTCCGATCCAACAATTTGTATGAACAAAATCCTGATTACTTTACTTACGTTTCCAATCCACTTTTGCTGTGAAGTTATGTGGAGTAATGAAATTTTCGTTCAGAACTAAGCACGTTGTGAGATTTCTGTAATATTGTTTATCCATCCTCTCGGTTTTCTCTGTGCCTTAGAACTTGACTTCTACTGTTTTAGACGCGTACCGGTAAATGATCAGGCTTCGTACTCAAGAGATGGCCATACCACTGTATTTTCTGTCTCGCTATATCGTACTTGATGCAAGATGTAGTCCCTACAGTTTTTTCTGGAATGATCATTTCTCAGACTGTTTCTCTTGTTAATATTAACGGCTCTTCATTTCACATAGCATGATGTGATTTTTCTTTACTGTCAGGGGCCATGTTTGACAATGAAAGCAAGGAGTTGGTAAGAATACACTATTGATCTTTTGTCTTTTAGTTTGAATAGTGGTAACAGATGGAAAGTCATTGCACTGACGTTTTGACAATTTGTTAACATTTCTCTGCCAAGTCTTCAATTTTCTGTAAAAATGTCTTCTGGGTATTTAAACTCTGGATCCTGTTTAAACTTAGTATTATATGTTAAGTGGTTCTAGTCAGAGCCGGCATTATTCCGATGTAACCGATTTGACCCAATCGAGCCCCGTGCTCATAGAGGCCCCGCGCTCACAAGGGCCCCGCGCTCACAGGGGTCCAGCTTTCACAGAGACTTCGCGATCATAGGGGCCCGTGGTCATAGGCCCCGCTCTCATGCAGGCCCCGCAGTGACAGGGGCCCAGCGCTCATAATGGCATCACTATCATAGAGGCCTCGCGCTCACAGGGCCCCATTGTCATAGAGGTCCCGCGCTCACAGTGGCCCCACTATCATAGAGGCCCGGCGCTCACAGGCATTTCGCGCTCATAGGGGCCCCATTCTCATAGGCCCAGCGCTCACAGGGGCTTGCACTCGGGTTCCCACCTCTAGTTTTTTAAGAAAAAAAAAACTTACTGAATGAAGATAATTTCAAATTAGATATCAGGAACATATGATATTATCTTGCACGGCATTAAAAATAAAACAACATTTATTAGTTAATATTTTGATATAAAATGGTTTACAAAACATATCAGTAAGGAATCAGCAACTGGAACAGACAGATGCCTTCACATACCTAGGATGCATAGTAACGCAAAGCCAGCGGAGCAAGCAAAGACATCAACAACAGAATGAACAAAGCAAGAGCAGCTTTTTTTAGTCTAAACAACATCAGGAAGTCCTCTCAGTACAGCACAAGCACAAAATTAGGATTATATCAGAGCTGTTTGCTTTTTGTGCTTTTCTATGGCGCGAAGAGCTGGAGAGTTACAGAGAAGGAAATGTCGAAATTGTCCTCTTTCCACACAACATGCCTAAGAAAAATTATCCGAATCTTTTGCCGAATACCATCACCAAGATCTACTTACTCGGAGCAAGCAAGAGGACATGCACACCATCATAGCTGGCAGACGCTGGAGCTGGGTTGGCCATGTCCTCAGAAGAGACCCCGATGCCATCACAAGAACAGCTATGCTATGGACCCCTGAAGGAAAACGAAAGAGAGGCCGACCAAAAACAACTTGGCGGAGGACTGTGGAGGCTGAGATGCAAAGAATGAACCAGAGTTGGGGCACTGTACGAAGGATGGCCGCCGACCGAGCAAAGTTGAATCAATTTGTTGTTGCCCTACAAGACGCCACCAGGCGTAATGGTCACTGACTGCTTTGACGGTCGGCGGCTAAGGATCAAAGAAGAAGAAGACAAAACAATACTATAATTTTAAGTCCAGGGCCCCCCACCATAATGGTCCAAATCCGGCCTCGCTGGTGCGAATAGTTTCTGTCTTTGATGTGTTGATCTTCAAGAACCCTACGGACCCTAACGGCAGAGTGAACAGAAAAGTACATGAATAAAGTAAGTTTGTATTAAGCAAGAGAGAAGTTGGTAAGAAAACGAAGATGGGTGTATACCGCTCCACCTATGTCTCAGTCTTGACGTATGGATGCGAGTCATGGGCAATGACTACAACCCACAAAAGCCAGATCCACACCTCAGAAATGAGGTATTTGAGGAAGGTGGTTGAAATAACAAGAAGAGACACGGTCCGCAACCAGACGATACGTTAAGGCCTAAAATCCCAACCCCTGCAGACCCAAGTAGAACAGTCCCAACTAAGATGGTTTGGCCATGTCTGCAGAATGGGAGAAGATCGGCTACCACGGCAAGCATGGGGAACAAAGAGCCAGGGATCCAGACCTCCAGGACGACCCAGAGTCCGCTGGGAGGACAAAATTAGACAATCTTTGAAGGACCGAGGACTAGAATGGAACCAGGCCAGGAGGAAGACAGCCGATAGGATAGTCTGGCGCTCTCTCTTCCAAACCGCTACACCTCACGGTAGAAGAGGAACGACCAAGTAAGTAAGTTTGTATTAAAAGTGTGTCTGCGAAAGTGGTATGCTCTGAAACGCCACTGAAAGAAAACAGTTCTTCAGTATAATTTGCTCTAGTTTACATGCTAGAAACGTTCTCAGTAGAGGTATAGCTTTTTATAAAAATGTAATACCATTAAATCACATTTGACATCAACGTTTCAGTTTGAGGTTAAAATACAGTTTTTACGCTCACATCATGAAGGTTCATGGTCACCAATACGAGGGTTTAAAGCCACCAATGCGAAGGTTTGAGGTCATCAGTGTGAAGGTTTGAGGTCACCAGTGTAAAAGTTTCAGGTCATGTTGTGTGAAGTTCTGAGAGTGAAGGTATGCAAACGGACAGTAGACCAACAGCAATGGTTGGCCATTTCTCCTGAAGTCTGGGTAGTTCTTTGTTTATGCGATAAATCTGTTATCGAGACCTTCGCGTAAAGAAAAGTTCAGTAAATGGAACAAGATTTTCTCATTCAAAAACATTTAAAGGAAGGGGGATGCATTCCACCAATGCCATACGTAATAGTAAAAATAAATAATGTAAACATAAACAGTTTAAATTAATATGTACCATTCATATTAATTACATGTACATAAAACAACACTGACAAACTATTCAACATTGAAAGCGACAGGACCATTACCTCCTTCATTTTCATCAACTTCTAATTCAAAGGGTGGTGGGGTGGCGAGTCAAGTCATCTGAGTGAGAAGTAGGTGATGCAGCAATGAATTGTTTCCTAAAGAAGGAGTCCAGAGTTGAGTTTGTAACTGTCTCTGCTCAGGAAGGAATCCTCCCTTGTTAGGGAGCAGCACGTTCCATCGTTTTCCTCCTGCACGTGTTTGGAGCGTGAAGGTGTCCAGGGCTTAGTTTGTGACTTTTTCTGCTCAGGGAGGATTTCCTGATAAAGAGTAGCAGATTTCATCATTTTCATCCTGACCGTAAAGTTCCTGTCCATGTTAGGATCATGTTGTTTAAAGATCATAGAGCAAGATCTAAAAAGTTGGAATCCTTCTTTATCGTTTCACTGTAAGTTTTCAACCAGGTGGTTGTTGCTAGCTGGTGCAAGTTTGCTGCGTCTTCATCTTCCGTTGTGAATCCTTGCTAATTTACGCTCCTTTAATAGCTGTGATACTATTGTCATCAACACTAAAGCCTTCAAAGACATGACAGAATTAAGGGTACAGTTTTTCCCACACACCGTTCATGCGTCGCCTCGGAACTTGTTATATGCAGTGACTGGGGATTGATTAGTGAAATAATATTTCTTTAAATGGATCTTTAATATTGAATGCCTTCCAAACATCCCTCAAAGAAACATTCAAACTGGTAGGATCCTGCTATCACGCTCCTCTTGGCGCGCAGATAAAATGTCTAAATATCGGTTCGCATAACTTCGAGTTTGACGCGTAAATAACCAAAAATGCATTTAAATTGGTGCGCATAAGTTCAAATTCGTGTAAACATACCAAAAAGCCATTTAAATTAGTGATCGTAAGTTCGAATTCGTGTAAATGAAACACGCTTAAACAGAGACTTACCTATACTTAAAATAATGATAGGAAAATAGGCATGACGCTATTTATATTGCAAGCACAAATACTGACTTCATTTTAATCAAGAGATCGATGGAAGCGCTAGACATAAAAAAAAAAAAAAAAAAAACGTAGCAAGGAAAAGGCAGATTTTCGAAAGCAACAACCAGCTTAATGCACAGGGTACGGCAGTGGTACAGAAAACAAAATATACTTCATCCCATCACACTGTATTTGTGATGTGAAAGGACCGACAGTTTGTATACCAGTTTAATGTTAAAAAAATGATGATGGACAGAGTTCCTCTTAAGCTCATTTATTACAAATAAGGGAGGGAAACCCGAGGCCTGTAAACAGTAAATTAATATGAAATAAATATAAAGGTATGTTATCAGGCACTCGCAGGAAATAAAGAAGTAGAACACCAGACAACAGAAAAACAACAGACATGAGTGGCTTACCCAGGATTTGAACACTGGACCTTCCGTGCGACAACCCCGCCTAGCCATGCAAGCGAATCACACTATCCGCTCTGCCATCTACGCATCATCAAAAAAATGATGTTTCAATGGCAGGTCAATAGTGCGAACCACAATACACGACACCAGAAGTCCTCCATGGGCAGTTCAGCCTATTAATGACGCAATCACTTCTGTTGTATTTCTATCAAGCAGTATAGGCCGAATCCAACAAGACCCTTAGGACCTTAATACTGTGTCCAGTAAATGATAGTAGACTAGAACTAGTCTACTATCATTTACTGGACACAGTATTAAGGTCCTAAGGGTCTTGTTGGATTCGGCCTATACTGCTTGATAAGAAATACAACAGAAGTGATTGCGTCATTAATAGGCTGAACTGCCCATGGAGGACTTCTGGTGTCGTGTATTGTGGTTCGCACTATTGACCTGCCATTGAAACATCATTTTTTTGATGATGCGTAGATGGCAGAGCGGATAGTGTGATTCGCTTGCATGGCTAGGCGGGGTTGTCGCACGGAAGGTCCAGTGTTCAAATCCTGGGTAAGCCACTCATGTCTGTTGTTTTTCTGTTGTCTGGTGTTCTACTTCTTTATTTCCTGCGAGTGCCTGATAACATACCTTTATATTTATTTCATATTAATTTACTCTTAAGCTCATTTACTTTCTGGGGACAAAACACGAAGACATTGCCGTTCCTTACAACTGAGAACACTGTGTCCTAAAGGATTAAGCCTGGATCACAAGATAGAACATCTTATTGAATTTGTTTCATCTATCTGGCCGTACACTGGACTTTGAAAACAGCAAGGTTAAACAAGCATTAGAAGTGGAATTCGGTCAGATTTAGCGATAAAAGGACACGTCTGGACGGGTGATTACAAGTCCGTATAAAGCTTCACAGAGAGAGAGAGAGAGAGAGAGAGAGAGATACACATTTTGTGAATAAACTTTGCTTGTGAAAACCACCCTGTTAATAGCATTACAAGGGGGATTTGGAATCCCCCAGGGCAAGAGAGATAGAGGGCGACCGAAAAACAAACACATAGAGAAGAGAACTAGTGACATACATGAGAGGGATGGGGAAGACATGACCTTTGGTTCCCTGCGCCAGTAATCCCCTCGACTCTTGCCTGGAGTTGATCTGCATACAACACTTCAAAATATAATTTGGTCAAATTACAATAATTTCTGATTTACAACCTTTTTTGGCTTGTTTTAAAAACAATGACGTTCATTTAAATGCGTGACTTAGCTGTTTATACTCCAAATCACACGCTCTTTTATATTTTGACTTGCGCCCTATTATAACCGACTCGCCGTGTGTAAATCTCAGTATCTCGTTAGTTCTTGTACTAGTAATATCTCAGTGTCTGATCAGTTCTTGAGCTAGCGATAGCTCGGTATTTGATCAGTTGTTGTGCAAGCGATATTTCGGTATCGCGTTAGTTCTTGTGCTAGCAATATCTCAGTATCTGGATCAGTTCATGAACTAGCGATATCTGGGTATCATGTTAGTTCTTGTACTAGCAATTTCTCAGTATTGCATCAGTTCTTAATCTAGCAAACTCGCAGTATCTCGTTAGATCTTGTAGACTCTTAGTATCTCGTTAGTTCTTGCACTAGCAATTTCTCAGTATTGCATCAGTTCCCAAGCTAGCATACTCGCAGTATCTCGTTAGTTCTACTGATAGCCATTCTTCAGTTACAGAATACTTTAAGTCTGATTATTAAATGATGCGTTAATATACCTGTATCATCAATCAACTTTTTTCAATGAAAGAAAGACGAGGCGCTTATTCTGAAAGGTTTAAACAAGCATAACCTGGCGCGTTTACCATGCACAGAATTCAGAAGGGAAAAAAAATGAAGAAACGGTATCTTGGAACGTTTTAAAAAAAAATAGTTTTGCCTCGTGATGGCGAGGCGCGTCCCATTCAACCTAATTGGTTATATAAGGGCGCATGTCCAAATATAAAAAACTTTTAGGTCTGAAAATCTTATAATTGAATGGACAGATCTATAAGATGTGCAACATATATCTGAGGTAAAACGAATCATGCATGTTTTATTTCTGTTTATGTGGACCGCATATGCGTAGCACGGGTGTTAATGGGGTCGCTACCCCCATTGCTGAGGTCCGCACAAAAAAAAAAAATCAGAAGGGGAGGGGAGGATTTTGAGGGCTCAGGAATAAATGTCTCTTGCCTATTGCAGTGCGCATACTAGATTTTTTGTTTGTTTGTTACCTCCGATAAAAATTTAAAAAAGCCTAGACCTTACTGGGGTTCAAACCAATGTCTGCAGACTTCAGAGCAGGTATCCTAACCGCTAGGCCACCTGCTTCCCTTCAAGATGTAGAATCCTACAAATATCCTGGCAACAGTATGGACAGAGTTGGAGGAGCAGTAAATGAAAAAAAAAAAGAATTCACATAACAAGAGGAGCTTTCATTGCATTGGGAAATACATGGGCATTAAAAAACATCAAGTCCAACAAAAATATCGAAATGTTCAACTGAAAAGTCAAGTCACATTTATTGTCTGGCTCTGACACTGGGAGCCGCGGTAGCATAGTGGTTAGTGCAATGCCTTCCTAGCTCAGTGGTCTATGGTTCGATCCCCAGATGAGGTGCGATTTTTTTAGGCCGCAAACGGCTCCTGGGTCGACCCAGCCCCAATTGGGTACCAGAGCAACTCTGGGAAGGTTAAGGCGGCCGGCGTGATGCTGACCACATCACCCCTAGTGTGCCGATGGTCAAGAAAATATGGGCCTAACACCATATTCCCAATATGCCTCAACGAGCGTGTAACAAGAACAACAAATTGATAAATAGAAAGATACAGACTTTCATACACGGGTGGTCGCCCACGACAGACAGATTGCAGATGGTATTGAAGGATCATAAAATGGGGATCTGATGGAAAGAACCAGAGGAACAACAGTGGAACATGATATGAGGAGAAGACACTGGAGTTAGATAGCACACACATTAAGCAAACCTGTTCTATAGACGTGCAAGACAATCCCTCTCGAGGAAACGACGTGGTAATAGAAATGAAGGGAGGCGGAAAAACATATGGAGGCGAGAACTTGAGACAGATGTGATAGAGATAAAGAATACATAAAGAGACCTTAAACAAAGGTGTCTTAACCTGTGGTCCATGAACCCTATGGACTATATGAGGTCCATGTACATAACGTAAAATTTAAAATGTACAATTTTTCATTATTCTTCTGTGTATTTTTTTCCGTAAAAGGGTCCACAGCCATCTTTGGACAATTAACAAGGTCCATATCCATCTTTGGACAATCAACATGTGTCCATAGCCTTCTTTAGACAATCAACAGGACACATAGCCTTCTTTAGACAATCAACAGGTGCCCATAGCCATCTTTGGACAATCCACACGGTCCATAGCATGTATCAGACAATAATAGGGGTCCATGGCGCAAACATGTTTGATAAACTCTGCCTTTAACGAATGGTACACCTCGGGAAGGCTTGGTGTGTTCTTCATGAGTAGCTGTGGTCCAGAGGAGTTCTTGTGTTCTTGTGCTCTTGTATTCTTGTGTTCTTGTGCTCTTGTGCTCTTGTATTCTTGTGCTCTTGTGTTCTTGTGTTCATGTGCTCTTGTGTTCTTGTGTTCTTGTGCTCTTGTGCTCTTGTGTTCTTGTGCTCTTGTGCTCTTGTGTTCTTGTGCCCTTGTGCTCTTGTATTCTTGTATTCTTGTGTTCTTGTGCTCTTGTGTTCTTGTGCTCTTGTGTTCTTGTGCTCTTATGTTCTTGTGTTCTTGTGCTCTTGTGTTCTTGTGCTCTTGTGTTCGTGTGCTCTTGTGTTCTTGTGTTCTTGTGCTCTTGTGCTCTTGTTCTTGTGCTCTTGTGTTCTTGTGCTCTTGTGCTCTTGTGCTATTGTGTTCTTGTGTTCTTGTGCTCTTGTGTTCTTGTGCTCTTGTGTTCTTGTGCTCTTGTGTTCTTGTGTTCTTGTGCTCTTGTGTTCTTGTGTTCTTGTGTTCTTGTGCTCTTGTGTTCTTGTGCTCTTGTGTTCTTGTGTTCTTGTGTTCTTGTGTTAGGGAAGCAAAAGTGCTAGAAACTTCACCATACTCGGTCCAGCTTTAAGAGCTGGGGTGACCAGTTTCCTTCCACGCTGTCTTTACTTTCCCTAACTCAAAACCAGTGAGGTACCCATTTACAGCTAGGTGGACCTGAACGTGATGCTACTAGCTTTCGATCCCACAACCCGGTTAACTTTGCCGTGAGAGATAAGCGCTCTAATCGCTTTGCTAATCGGACGCAAGGCTAAATTTAAAACAGACATGCAAGGGAGAAAACTAAGGAAATAACATTTGTTAGTGAGGAAATGGATGAGTTACTCACAGTTTCAATAAAGTTTTTTTTTTAAACGCCTGGTGCTGAATAGACTATTTTCTTTTTGGATCCTTACTAATTAACTGACTGTAGATGTCGGCTTTTTCTGTGACTTTTCTGCCATAGCGAAACGTTGCTATGTTGAAGTCATGAGCTCCAGTTTCTCCTGCTTGGCTTGCATTTAAAAGATCATCATATGTGGTCACAAACTAGGGGGAAAAAGCAAGTGGCGTACTGTGCATTCCCCGCCATCCAAGGGGGATATCCAAATATGAAGAGTTAAAATACTGTGCGCTGGTTCTGGGCTCTTCCTAGGAATTTTCATGACCTACACAGAGCCACTTCTCAGCTACCCCTGCCTATCATTGGGTCCATAGTGAGATCCTCCTGCAATCAGTCAACCAGGTAAAGAGCACAGTTACGTCTGGGGTTCAAGTGGCTCCTCCAAGCTTAGTGTGCAATGCTGGGTTCTCAACATGTTTCGCCGCATTGGGAATCCCGGGAAGTGTGTGGATGAATTGTAGAGTCTATGAGGGTGGAACTAGCCTCATAGACAGAGGTTCACTTGCAAATATGTATACTGTAGAATTGTGCTTAGCTGGTGGTTATATAAGGATGAATCCAGATATGCCTCCATGTATACAAACCTCCTTTACATCACACTAGTTTAAAAACCTTGAAAGCTGCAAACATACACACAAGATTAGGCTACTGAGCAAACAAGCAGACCTGCACAATTTTAAAATATCCATGTTTCTGTCGATAGGTAGTACATGACGTAAAGCAACAGTCGGCAACCAATTAATCACAATCTACCGGTAGATGTCAGGCGGGGGGAATGTTGAGTTAATGAAATGTCAGAGTAACCCTGTTCCAACGACACTTAAAAGTGGGATATTCTCAGGATTAAAAGTACTTTTTTGTGCGTTCCCAGGGGAAGCCGATGAGCTATCTTACTAAATTTCACTTTATCCTTGAACTTCATAAGATAGGAACGTAATCTCTTCTTTAAAGCAGTGTTTCTAAACCTTTCAGAGGTCCTGCACCCCTTTACAGCATCTTAAAAAGCCTCACACCCCTTTATGGCATCTTAAGAGGCCTCACATGAACAAGCAGGTTTTGGACAAAACAGATCATGTACAGACCAGTTAGCCACTTTGAGAATAATAGTTGAACAAAGTCTGGAATGGAATTCACCACTATATATCGGATTTGTGGACTACGAAAAGGCATTTGACAGTGCAGACAGAGAATCACTTTGGAAATTGATGAGGCATTATGGAGTTCCCCTGAAGATCATTAATTTAATAAAGAAAACATATGAAGACATGACATGCAAAGTTCTTCAAGAAGGACAGCTTACAGAACCGTTTGGGATAAGAACAGGAGTGCGACAGGTATGTCTCTTGTCTCCATTTCTTTTCTTACTAGCAATAGACTGGGTAATGAGATCATCGACAACACACAACAGAAATGGAATCCACTGGACTCTGACTAAGCAGTTGGATGATCTGGATTTTGCTGATGACTTGGCTCTTCTGTCCCATAACCGTAATCAGATGCAGGACAAATTGAAAACACTCGATGAGAGGTCACAGCAATTGGGTCTGAAAATACACAGGGAAAAGACAAAACTAATGAGAATAAATGCAGGTAATGATAACAGGGTTGAACTTGAAGAAACACCAATACAAGATGTAGAATCGTACACATATCTTGGCAGCAATATAGACAAAGTTGGAGGGACAGACAGTGATATCAAACTAAGAATACAAAAAGCAGGAGGAGCTTTTATTGCATTGGGAAATATATGGAGATCAAGAGAAATCGGATCCAACACGAAAATAAGAATCTTCAACTCAAATGTGAAGTCAGTCCTATTGTATGGCTCTGAGACATGGAGAACAACAAAGACAACAACCAAAAAGCTACAGACTTTCATAAATGGGTGCTTGCATAGAATAGAGGGATTAAAACCCAGGGTAAGAGAGGCAGAGGTAGACCAAGAAGCACATGGAGAAGAGAGCTGGAAACAGAGGTGAAAATGATGAGGAGAACGTGGAAAGAACTTGAGTTGATGGCACGTGACAGGAGGACTTGGCATGTGTTTGTTGAAGGCCTATGCTCCTTTGGGAGTGGAGGGTTATGAATGAATGAAGAGGCCTCCCACCCCCTTTTACAGCACTTTAAGTAGTCTCGCATTCCTTTACAGCATCTTAAGAAGCCCCGCACCCCTTTATGGCATCCTAAGAAGCCTCACACCCCTTTTTACTCCACCTTAAGAAGCCTCGAACCCCTTTTTACTGCATTGTAAGAAGCCTCGCACCCCTTTACCACGACCTTAAGAAGCCTCGCACCCCTTTTTACAGCATGTTAAGAAGCCTGGCACCCTTTTTACAGCATCTTAAGAAGCCTCGCACCTTTTTTTACAGCATCTTAAAAAGCCTCGCACCCCTTTTTAAAGCATTTTAAGAAGCCTCGCACACCTTTTTACAGCATATTAAGAAGCTTCGCATCCTATTTTATAGCATCTAAAGAAGCCTCGCACACTTTACAGCATCTTAAAACCCTCGCACCCCTTTATCGTCTAGCTCGAAAAACATGCCATAAATTCTTAAAGATATATACAAGTTTATTTTGAGAAAATGTTATTTACAGAATGTAACTAAGGTTCGGTATCTAATTCACGTAGTCGATGTTCTATTTTGTACAAATATATTTGAGTCCTGTATGTTATATATTGTTTATGATGATTCTCGTTCTAACATATTTGCATGTTTTGCACCCCAAGAAGGTGAATCTCACGCCCCAGGTATTGTATGCACCACTGGTTAAAAAGCACTGTTTTACAGCAAAGTGTACATTCATAGAATATCATTCAGTTTAATTTTCCGCACTCAGTTGACGGATATACAGGCGGCGGATTGTCCGACTAAAACAAAAGTTACATGCATACTGCACTAATTCCAACTACGAGTATTATGAAAACCGAAAACAGACATGATTTTATCAAGGTCGACGTTTGTAAAGTAAACCTTTACAGCTGCTAGGGTGCCTAACCCTGGCATTGTGAATATCTCAGTCGAAGGGAATGAAGTGATGAAACAAAATGATTCAGCCTGTTATTGTTTATTTCCTCATGAAAACAATAATTAACTGTAAAGCTAAAATTGGTCCGTTTTTGTATCTGCCCCGGGACACACCGAAAAAATGTGGGGGGGGGGGGGGGGGGGGGGGATGTGACAGAAGTTACATACCTCCACAAATGCCAGGACAGTCCTTGTGTATCTCTCCAAACACGGAGTAGAATAAAAACAAGCAAGAAGATGTAGAATTTTACAAAAGGGTGATTGTTGTAGAATAGAAGGATTGTAATGGTATGACGTAATATTCTCTTGTTCCAATGGCGCCACTCCTGTTCTAGTGATCCTTTCCGCATTGGCAATCGTGTACCTTTCAGCACTTCAATCCGTCTATTCTACGCAAATGCCTATTTATGAAAGCCTGTAACTTTGTTTGGTTGTTGTTTTTGTTGTTCTCTATGTTTCAGATTACTGGAAAAGTTTGCTGCATATTTATACTTTTTCTAAATAGCTCCAACACATATGACCTGAAGAGGTTTCTGTATGAACATGGACGAACTAAATTATTCAGGAATCCCCTACCTGAGTAGTCAGTTTTTACCTCCGTCCTCAAGACGTAGTCAGCGTTACCATGGATACCTCTGTCTAGTTTATAGTAGTCCTAGAGAATGTAAACAATAAGAAAGAACGATCAGGTGAGTGACTGCAAGAAAACTGAAGATTTTACATACAATTAAATAAACATGTAATTTGTCTTTGTTCTCTTGTTCTTTTTATTGATTCCGTATACAACAGTTTGATCACCATTTTAAGTCTTGATTACATACTGTCCTCGACTTTCAAGCAGGGTTAACGTTTAGTCACCTTGTGAAGTACCTACACCATTCTTCTCTCATAATTCGATATGGTTGTAAGTCGGAAATTACTATATACTAAATGAACCATACGGATGTGTTAACAATTAACATCCCTGAATGTTAAACTGCTGTCAACTCTCGAAGCTCAGCACTAAACTTGTTTTTTTTTTTTTCTGAACTTGAAACTCAAATAACTTCAAAATTATTCGAGCCAAAATTATCTCCACCAATCTAAATCTATATGGCTCTTCTCAACTGCTATTCGCGACTACTTCCGTGCGGCATGAGAGTTAACTGAACAATATGGTAGTATTTATTTAAATGGATTTACGAAACAACCATGTTAAAAAGCATGACCATAAATATATTCAATGACGATCTAACGACCTCTCCAAGCGTTGTATTGACGCACTAACAATCGACACCACTGGTCGATTGAAGCTCTGCAATGACACTGTGCTGGAGAGTACTATATCTGAGGCGTGATATACTTGTAAATATGCAAACCACTTGCGATCTGTTTAGTCAACTAAGTAGACTTGACCATGTACGCTTTCTAAACTTTCTACTCTTCACTCATTTTCATCTACACAACCATTATGCTTCTTCGAAAACCTCTACACAGCCCTTCAGGCTAAAGTCTTTATGCTCCATAAAGTAGTTCTCCTCTATCTTCTCAACTAAACATTCTAGGTTATCTGAGCCTTTTGCTTATCTTTAACAGACAATTTTACCATTCAGGCATGTCAATTGTTTACATATCGTAACGTTCATATAGTTTATAGTGATGTTTGACTTACGACCATATCGATTTACGAGGTCGTCGGAACAAAACCCCTTAGTTTGTGTCAAAGACAGTCTGTAATTGAGTGGATAACTCACCGCATCTAGTTCTAGTCATAAAATGTACAAAACAAACTGTTTAGATGTGAAAATAATTACGATATACTTGAACTGAATGCACTGAGGCGTATCTGGAGTCATCCTTATATGATCACCAGCTAAGCACAATGCTATAGTATACAGATGTTAAAGTAAAGATCTGTCTGTGGGGCTAATTACCCCCTCATTGACTCTTGATATCATCCACACACTTACAGGGATTCCCTCTGTGGTGAAACATGTCGAAAGCCCAGCATTGCACACTAAGCTTGGAGAAAACACTTGAGACTCAGACGTAACTTTGGCACTGACCTGGTTGGCTGCATGCACGATAATCTCACTATGGACCCATCATAGGCAGGGGGGAGCTGAGAGGAAATGGATAGGACGTGATAGTTTCCAGAACGAGATCACAGTTTTTTAGCTCAGCCTACTTGGAGAGCCCCTCGGCTGACGAAGAATGCATAGTATGCCACGCACTTCTTCTTCCTAGCT
This sequence comes from Oreohelix idahoensis, assembly GCA_024509875.1. Taxonomy (NCBI): domain Eukaryota; kingdom Metazoa; phylum Mollusca; class Gastropoda; order Stylommatophora; family Oreohelicidae; genus Oreohelix; species Oreohelix idahoensis. Next base: position 111,126 of record JAMPIV010003188.1, read on the forward strand.
TGGGATCAGATCTGATGATCCTTTAAATGCATGCGATGTTGGAGAAACTAAAGCTCATGACTTCAACTAAACACGTTTTATAATGGTAGACAATCAAGAGGAAACGCCTACATCTACAGTGTAGAATTTTCAAGGAATCTTCCACTTGGTATTGGCTGCAAAATAGCAAGAAGCTCAGCAGCCCTAGTTAAATAACAACAACAACAACAATACTTGAATGTATATTGTTATTGTTAATCAGAATCTACGTCATTGCACTCCTGGCAAACACATAAGTGCTCAGTCTCCCCTCGGTAAATGTCGAAGGGTATGAATGCTAATTGTTCCTGTTGCGCGTTGGTTGTATACACGCCGGATGCATCCTCTGATACGCCCATCTCTGCTGGTCTTACGTTTGATGCCAAATTTCAGCAGTCTTAGCCTTGATGATTCATCGCTTGCAGTATCATTATCTGATAGGCGATCATTAATAGCCCTCAGTATTTCTCCCTTTTCAATATCCAATGCACCTTCTATGGGTGCTCTTGAAGCTAGTCTGTCAGCCCTTTCATTGCCGCGTACACCTGCATATGACCAGCACAGTAGATCCACACTAGTTCCTGAAGATTCGAGCCTCCTATGAAGATTTTCCTGTCATGCCGGAGTCATCCACTTTGAACTTTCAGAATCAGATACAGGAACAAATGGCATGTAGAGCATCCAGGTCACACACATAATGATGCATACTACCATCTCAACGGAAGAGAAGAAATGTTAATCTTCAGACTACGTGCTGGCCACAACAGATTGGGATATCATCTACTCAACAAGCTAAAGATAGGAACTACCGATGAGTGTAACTGTGGCACTGATAAAATGACTGCTGAACATCTGCTTAAAAGTTGCCCAACATATGAGGAACAGAGAAAACGCATATGGCGGACAACAGTACCATTCGTGGAAAAATTATGCGTATGGAAATAGCCTCAAACTGACTACTGCTTTCTTTGAAGGTATTCAAGTAGACGTCAGAGAGTGTACGAAGAAGAAGAAGAAGGACCTTTCGGAGCATGGATTGCGAGTCTGCTACAAAAATCTGCCCTCGTTAATGAAGCTTCAGACAGTCACCTTAAGGCTGCAGCAGCTGCCTCTACCTCCAGTCTCTTGCTGGAGGTTGTTATCATGATAACTTGAATCATGTCCAGTTCTAATCATCAAATTTACAACACAAAACTGTCTCGTTGTGTAACTAACTATGATATACATAAACGAATCACTCACCATTATAATATTAGACTCTGCATTCATCAGATGATGATGTACGTACTCCACAAGTAGGTGACAAAACGCTACCAGATGGTCATCTTGACCTGTCGAATCATAGAGGACTTTGAACATGCTCCATTTATGACGCAGTGCGAGCGCTTCAATAAATTCTGGAATGAAGAAAGGAGAAATAACAAAGATATTAATACTAACAGAACACATTAAAAAAAAAAAAAGCAACGAAAACAAAATGACATGAAGTTATGCAACTGAACACAATATAAACACTGGATTCACGGTGGGGGGGGGCGGGGGGGGGGGGGGGGGGGGGGGGGGGGGTTGGTTCACTCTACATTAGCCACAGTCACAAACACCAGACAACAATCAGACAACAATCAGACAACAATCAGACAACAATCAGAAATATAGACTAATTTGGGAAAAAGAAAAAAAACACTGTTAACACTTGACGAAATAGATGAAGGAAACAGCAACAGATAAAATGAGCTACCTAGACAGATGAAGGACACAAATAACCAGAGGACAGGTAAGATCTAGAAAGATGAAGGAAACAAATAACCAGATCACAGGAAAGATTGGGAAAAAGTAAAATAAACAATATAAGTTATTATTAATAGAACAAGGGCATGCTTTATTCATCAAAACACGAATTTCCTATAGCTTGGAGTTCGGTATTCCGGGGGGGGGGGGGGGCATCTTAGGGGACAAACTAGAACATGAATATCGCCCCGACAGGAACTTCGTAAGAGGCAACTAATAAAATATTTACAGTGGGCTGCCATCCTCATTATGTTAACAATTGCTACATAAACAAGTGCTACACGAGCATTTAGGGCTTTTACATTTTTCTACCCCAAGTGTTACACAGTGAGCTGTGATATGATACATTATTCTCCAAAAACGCCACACGTTTAGGTATAGTTAGTTTCCTCGCTTCACACGACACATAACACAAATGTATTTGTTGTATTTAATACTAGCAGATATGATACATTATTCTCCAAAAGGTCACACATCTAGGTATAGTTAGTTTCCACGCTTCACACGACGCATAACACAAATGTATTTGTTGTATTTAATACTAGCAGGCCTTGCGTATACTCTTCAGTCGATGCACGTACATAACAGCCACAATCAGTCACAAATGACCGTGGGAATGATGCGCCCTTGAGGTTATATTCCTCAATTGTTTTTGTTGTTTTTTGCCTGATATTTTCTCTTATGTTTTGATGTAAGAGCTTGTTTTCGCCCAACAACCATCGCCCCTTGGTGCGTCAGGCAGCATTATCCTCCCAGGTTGCTGGATGTATGCCCAGTGCCTTCATGTCTCTCTTGCACACATATTTGAAACTCAGCCAGGGTAAAGGTCAAAAGGTAGTCTCATAGCTGGTACTGCTTCAGGGGAGTGAAGTGTTAGAGATTTCATCATGCTAGGTCCAGCATAGAGATGGTGAGGTGGTGACCAGTTTCCTTCCTTCCTTGCGTTTTCCTTCCCTAACTCAAAGAACAGAGCCAGGTACCCGTTTACAGCTGGGTAGACTTGAGCGCGTCGGTACCTTTACCGCGAAAGACCAGCGCTCTAACCACTCTTGTTAGCTGGACACAACAGCCAGTGTACAAATATATTTTATTTATATTACGAGATATTTCTCATAAATTTGTATGTCTACTGGGTTGTTTGAAACGTCACATGTGGAAAAACATTAAGGTCAATTTTTGGTGCCTGACTAAAACCTAAAAAACTGCTGGGACAGAAATAAAAAAAGGTAATGCAGGCATCATGCTAGGGATCCAGCTGTAGTGATAGCTGTATGTTCCATCAGAAGCAACAACAACAACAACAAACCGAAAGAAAAGGAGAAAATGGCGATGCATAAGATATGCGTGTGGGTGCATTAACAGAGAGACATTTTTTTCTGACCATTTATAACTATCGCCGTGTATATATATATATATATATATATATATATATATATATATATATATATATATATATATATATATATATATATATATATATATATATATATATATATATATATATATATATATATACATATATATATATATATATATATATTCGTATATATACAGGGTGTCCATAAAAGATTGTACCATTTTAAAAAAAAATTATTCTCGGCCCCGTGATGTGGTACGAGGATGCTTTCTATCACAAAAGTAAGATAATCTCTGCAAGTTTTTAAGCATACCTTACAAAGACTCAAAAAAGTGCGCATGCGCGCAGTGGCTTTGTCAACTGAAACTTTCGCAGTTGAGTTGCAACCGGTAATTGTTACATGTCTCTCAACGCACTGGTCCAGTAGGTATAAAAAAAAGAAATAGGTACATTCTGTTTGAGTCTTTGTAAGGTATGATTAAAAACTTGCTGAGATTATCTTACTTTTCTGATAGAAAGCATCCTCGTATCACATCATGGGGCCGAGAATAAATTTTTTGAAAAGGGTACAATCTTTTATGGTATATAAAAGAAAACTTGCAGAATGATAATATTACAATATGCATACAACTGAAGATGATGCTGGCGATATTGGTGAAACCTCTTGGTAGTATTACAAGACAGTCCTTGTTCTGAAATCTACATGGAAAGAAAGATGGAAGCAGATCGAAAACCGCCTAGAGAAGAGAGCTGGAAACAGAAATTAGACTGATAAAGAAGTTATGCAAAGAACCTGAGCGGAAGGCACATAGTGGGAGCGTGGCATGCATTTGTTGATGGCATATGCTTGTGTGATAGGGTGGGCGAGATGATGATGATGCTATTGTAATATGTGATCACCTTCTTGCACACTCGCAACCGACCCGATCAACAATACAACTCTGATTCTTAAGGCAGGGGCTGTATTTATTCATACAACCCAGTCAGTGACCAAGCGCATGAAGCAAACATTAAACAAATAAAACAAAGCAAACAAAACAAAACACCCAGCCAGTGCTCTATTGCTAATCTGAAACAGAAACAAAGCACCGGCTAGTTAAAATTATAATAGTTAAATAATCAGAAACACCATGCTCTCACCTGTCAAACTGTCCTTCTTCCACACTGCGTGAAACATTCAACTATCATGCACGCACACGCACACACACATGCATGTCGTCTAGCGAGACTAGTATGGTGTTGTGCATGACGCTGGCGATCTCACCGTGTAACATCGGTTGCTACCGAAACCACTACAATAGTATAAAAATGCTTCTTGTGGGCTTGTGATGGACACCAGCTGCATTGGTGTTTCCATTCTCAGCAAGGAGCAAACAGAGAAACACCTCTGTCTCCAAGTGCCTTACTCACAAAGGAGTGGCATTGCGTTCACCAGAAATCTAAATGACTATTCTCACCTCACTCAAAGTAACCCACTAAAGATATACAGTGGAATAATCAATAATCGTGAAATACGCTTTAACCTAAACTATCTCTTCCATTACTGAAGAAAATTACCTTAACCTGCCTTTACCCGCGTGTCAATTCACAAAATATAACATAGCGTAACATTATAGGCTTACAACACGTGATAACTAAGAGTGTTAATGCAGACTCCTTGGCGCCTTCTTTATTCACAGTCATCAACACGTGGCCCCCCCCGGTTGCCATCTTCCCAACTAGTTAATATTATCTAAATTAAAGTAATAGATCGCTTCTCTGCCTGGTTTCACGAATGAAATAATTGCTACTAAACTCTCACAGCTGTGATTTGGACTTAACACTAGTAAAATCTATCCACACATATTTTCACTCATCTATAAAACTAATTCTAATGCCCTGGAAGAAATCTCCTATCTGTCTATTTTGTTAAACATGATACCAAATATGAAGCAGACCTACATCCCTATATCTAAATAACACTATCACCTTCTACCTAAATTAACTCACATGTCATGTCTTTGTTCATCTTCTATCCACACCGGGCGTGCCTAACTTGGTTTTCTATCTAGGCGGTTCTTGCAAAATAGAGTCTTTCGCAGGCTTACACTCTCTTTATATAGGCCCTAGGGCTAATCTTTCAACTTAGTCCGCGGCGCGTATTGATTGGGCCACGTAAATAACACTCAATGGTATGCTCTAGAAGAAGCGAAAACACAAATATAACCCACAACTATTTCTAGAGCGAAAACACAAATATACACCACAACTAATTTTTAGAGCGAAAACACAAATATACACCACATCTAATTTGTAGGCTGTATTGTGGCCTAGTAATATATGCTAGTAATATATGCCTAGTAATATATCTTCCTCTTGAAGATGTTGTGGTAGAAAGGCACTGAACCACGGGGATAATCGTGATGAGAAGATGGCGCTGTCACACTTGTATGGAGCTATGGCAGATTATGATAATTGATTTCATATATCTAATTTTTTAATCTTCATCATTCTTTTTGCCCGGCTTCGCCTGCGCCTGTGGGCTAACCTAATCTCCATGACGCAGTAATCTGTCCATCTCTTCTCATTTTAGCACGCATTTAATGCTGGTCGCTATATTTCTTTGATGAGAGTCTACCAGAGACCCATTAGTAACGTCAGCTGTAATTTTAACACCAGCGCCAGAGATCAATCGCTGTAGAGATCAGACTGAGACCAGATTTGAATAAATTTGAGTAGATAGCGTGAAACCGTAGTGAGAAATCTTTATTACCTTTTCCCTGAATCCGTTCGTGATAAGTAATTAACACGACGAATCGGGAGATCTAAGACATTGCCCGCTTGAATACGAGCAGAAAGACGAAGGTAACTCACACGTATTAGCGCATTGCCGATGTCTGGTCTAAGCGTGAACGAAGATCCTGAGTTTTCGGCTTTGAATTACGCATAAGCCGAAAACTGAACGTAGAAATTCCCGTAGGTGAGAGGTCTGGGTTTTGCAGGGATAATTAACTATCTTCTTTCATCTTTTAATATATAACCCCAGCAATTTAGACTTCATTCATTCAGTACTGCCACAGCTTTAGAGAGACAGCTAGCGCGAGTTCTAGAATCACTGTAATAGTAGAGTCTTAGTTTCTCGTGGAGAAAATCTTAGAAGTTTGTGTGAAGGTAAATATAATATTGACTAGTATTGTCGAGTGATTAATTGTTAGTTCAATTATTATTTCACTAAATTTTCGGTGCCGAAGTCTTTTTCTAGAATAGGTCCGTCATTTGATAATTCTCTAAGTTTTACTGTGTTACAGTGGATAGCAGAATAAATAATAATTTCTAGCTAAACTATAATATAAATTTTATTCACTGCTAGTGACCAGTCAGAGAATAATTTAACCATCTAAGTAATGCACTGATACATCATGAGTGTTGAAGAAATATGTACGTATTTCTAATTCATGATGATTGATTTCTTTTTAATGACTAGAATTTATTTCACGGGAGTTTTAAACGATAAGACAAGCTAAGTTTGCGGTTTTTAATTTAAGTTAAATGACCGAAGTGAACATATTCTACTTACGCGTAGGATTGTGTATACCATTAGGGTTGAGTATTTATGTTTTTCTCTTCCTTATACAGCATTTGGGTCAAACCCTAAACCTACCAGCGGTTACAGTATATTTGAGAATAACCTAGAAGAAACATTTTATACTTAAATACTTGGGGGTCCAAGTTACAACCTGTCTGGCATTGTGTTTGCATCCAGAAGGAGACAGAGTACCCATCTCACGAACTTTAAGACTAAATGCAGTAACTGTGCCTATCGAGCCAGATTCTATTTCTTCCCTAAATCTCATGTACATTCAGCCCCTATGGCGAGAAAAATTACAAACAGTAACATTTCCTACGTTTGAACAATTGTGGTGTGACCAATAATTTTATATTGAGAGAAGTTACCAACCTGTCATTTCCAAAGTACTGGAAACCTCGAGATTCTGACCTTGTGAGCCCATTTAAAATGTCTTACCTGAACTGATTCAAGTGACATATACAGTAATCCTAAAATATAGTTGTAAAGTGAACGCTCCACGGAACATTGGATGAAACCTGTATCTGCAGAGCTGGGGTTCTCTTTATCAAAAAGAACACGGATTCACGGTGTGTGTGTGTCCTAAAGTTGGCGCCTGAAGGTGCAAGTCAACAAGTCTGTAGGTAAGAAAGTATGTCAGTGGCCACTGGTGAATGAAAAGAGAGAAAGCAGGACTGAGTGATTCCCTTATGGTATAATTTATACACCCACGTTGTAATTTCTTTATGCAAGTTTGTTGCTAATGAAGTTTTCCTCTTAGAATAGATTAATATATCAACTCTGTTCTCAACTGTAGAGGGAAATCCTAGACCATAGCGTATAAATCTGTGACTCTTTGGGGGCTGTAACTTTTCTGCTAACGGGATCGTGGGCTCAACAGAGGGGGAAAGAATTACACCTATGGGTCTATTCTTTTAGAAATTCTTTAACCTATGTGTATTTATATGTGATTGATATTCAAATTTATGATTGTGGTGAAATTCTTATGATAAATAAAAGTTACATAAACTTATTCAAGTGTGTCGGTCAGCTCGTCCCAAAATATCTATATTCCATTGATATAGTTTTCACGTTTGTACGTCACACTGTCGTCACTTATGTGTGTGTGTCGGTGAGTGGTTGATATATAGTACATCTATATAACTGAGTAATCTGTCTGACAAATACTTTCTGTTGTAGAGATAGGCTGAGCGAGAGGATCTCCTCGAGTCTCAGGGACAGACTTACCTAGTTTCCACCCTCTCACTAGTGAAAATCTATTTCTATTATTATCTCCCACTGAGCTATCACCTGTACTATTTCTATTCAGAAGGGACCAACCCAAGTCTTAATTCCCCCATCATTAATCTACGACAAGAGCGTCCGATTGACAGAGTAGTTAGACCGCCGATCTCTCGCGCCACCGGTGCCAGGGTTGAATCACAGTACCGACACGCTCCAGTCTACTCAGCTGTAAATGGGTACCTGACTGAGTTATGGAAGGAAAACGAGCAGCGAAGAAGGGAATTGTTAACCCCACCTCTCGATGCTGGACCTGGTATAGTGAAGTCTCTAACACTTCCATGCTCTACGGCAGTATCTGCTATATGCCTACCTTTACCTGTATTTATATGCTTTGTGTGGTAATGAATGAATGCTCACAAGACCCTGAGATAAAACAAAACAAAAACAAAGGGAAAAAAGAGGAAATGAAAAAAAGGAGAAAACAAAAATAAATGAAGAGCGAAGATATTATGAAAGATCGGGAGTGAACTTACACGGTTTACGTCATACATTAAACATAATGAGAACTAGTTATTAAGTTCGTTTTTTTTTTAAAGAAATTCAAGAGACAGGAAACACGAAACCACAGGTGTTAAAGGTTGGTTTCCGTCTAGGTAGGAAATTTCAGGGCAACAAACGCATTTTTACTTCTGTAACTAATCCGAGCTGAATCATATCAGATCAAGTGCCACCTTCGCATCAAAGGTCGGCTACAATGGATCTCCACCGTTGGCTCGTTCTTGCTTTAATGACCATTAATGGCGTGTCCAGCAAGTGAGACAATAGTTCGCCGAGAGGAACGCCAGAGAACAAAAGCAGCCTCAAGGGCGCGTCTCATAGTCAGTTATGACTGGTGGAGGCTACATGAATGACGTATACAAAAGAGTGAAATACGAAAGGAGAGTATCCAGTGTACTATAGAGGTAGCTTCAAAAAGTTCCCGGAATAGTCGACTCAATTTTGAATGAGTGATTATGTCATGGAGATTATTGTTTTTTAAGTTGGTAGTGACCTTGAGGAAACGACATGGCTGATGTAACCTTCACATGTACTCTCGAACAGAAGTTACAGAAGTTTGTTTGTGTTGTATGCACGTAGCATCGTCGGAGTTGAAAATGTCCTTGATTGAACAACGTACAAATGTCAAATTTTGTGTTTTGCTTGAGAAGTCACCATCAGAGACAGTAACCTTGATTAATAAAGCACATGGTGATACCGCAATGAAGAAATCGCGTTTTTGAGTGGCACAAGCGTTTCCGTAAGGTCGTGTTAGTGTCGATGATGATCCACGTAGCGGACGACCGCCTACCTCAATTAAAACATTGAGCGTGTTCGGAACGTTGTTCGTGTTGACAGAAGACTTAGTGTAGAGAAAATAGCCTCAGAAGTTGGAATATCAGTTGGAAGTTGCCACAGTATTCTCCACAATGAACTGCATATGCACCGTGTTTGTCAATACATGGTTCCCAAAATGTTATCTCCTGAACAGAAATAAACGAGATTGACACTGGCAGGAGACCTAATCACTGTGGCTGATCAAGATAGCAATCTTCTCAACAACATAATCACAGGAGACGAGACGTGGTGTTTTTTGTACGATCCTCAGACAAAACGTCAGTCCTCTGAATGGATATCACCCTCATCTCCCCGGACACAGAAATTTCGTTTGGACAAGAGCAAAGGAAAAGTTATGTTGGAAGTTTTTTTTTATTCCCTGGGTATTGTCTACCAGGAATTCATTCCTGAAGGCCGAACGGTTAACAAGGAAATGTACGTTGATATCCTCCGTCGTCTAAGAGATGCAACCAGAAGAAAACGCCCAGAAAAATGGAGAACAAACAGTTGGGTTCTGCTGCATGACAATGCGCCAGCACATCGATCCCTACTGGTGAAGCATACCTCGCAACGCACAATGTGACTGACCTGGAACATCCTCCATATTCTCCCGACCTGGCATCGCCTGATTTTTTCTTGTCCCCTCACCTAAAATCGGCACTGAAAGGGCAGAGATTCAAGGATGCTGAGGACGTTATCACCAAAGCAACAAAGCAGCTGAGAGAGGTTTTAAAGAATGGGTTCCAGGACTGTTTCCAACGGCTGTATGGACGTTGGCAAAAGTGTGTAGTTGCCGAAGGGAACTATTTTGAAGGAAATGTAGTGTAAATAATTGTACTGGTACTTATTTCTATACAATACACAAATTCCGGGAACTTTGTGAAGCTCCCTCGTATATTACTATATGGTGTAAACGCGGTTAACGTTAAACAACGGCTAAGTCAAAGTAAGACTGCAGTCACATGTCAATCCTGACATATGGGAGTAAGTCATGGACAGTTAGTAAACAAGTAGGGAAGGCATTAGAAGCCACAGAGATGTGGTTTTACAGCAGAATGTTAAAAATTCCATGGACAGGCAAAAAGAGTAATTCGCAAAGTAAACTTATTTCACAAGTTAGAAAGAAGCAATTCACTTTTTTGGGGGGCATGTTATGAGAAGAGGAAAGCTGGAATATATCGTAACAACAGGAAAGATTGAAGGAACAAGAGATAGGGGAAGACAAAGAGAGCAAATACTGGACAGTTTGACATCGAGGCACGGAAAGAAGTCAACAGCAGAATTGATAAATTGTACTGGAGACAGGAAGTTGTGGAGAGACATGATGTCCTACGCCATTGTGCACGGTACTTGAAGAAGAAGAAGTCACACGTATGAAGAAAACCAAATCCTTCTATCAACTAATAATGTTTCAGATCTGAATGAGGGGCAATATCTGGCAAAATGCATATATCTAATTATTTCATTAAAATAAGAGCCGCGGTAGCGCAGTGGTTAGTGAACTCACTTCTGAGCTGAGTTGTCCATCGTTCGATCCCCAGTTAAAGTGGGATTTTTAAGACCTCACACGGCTCTGGGGTCGACTTGGCCTCATGAATTGAATACGAGAGCAACTCTGGGAAGGTTAAAGACGGCTGACCACATCACCACTAGTGTGCCGTATGTTCAAGAACATTTTTCCAATATGCTTCAATGGGTATGTAACGTGATCATTTACCTTTGTATTTAATTATAGAGTGCAGTCTTCACTGCATTTATTCAACAAATGCACACCAAACTTGGTTGTCATGTGTCATCCGTGCAAACTCTTTGCAAATCCTGTTTATCTCTTTCATGAGACAGACATGATACATTCTGTTCTTTTCTTCAGGTGTATTTATTCTTCCTCAGTTATTGTCTTCCCTTGTGATTCTAAACAAGGACTACGTTGCGATGATATCTATTGGTTTGGTCCTAACGAACGCCAGAGTTTTCTTACGTCTTGTTCCACCGGCATTTGTGTGGCAATGTTCATTAGTTCAACATTAGTATTCTCATCATACCATTTTAATTATTCCATTAAGCCCAATGACTCATTAAAGTCTATGTATTTCTGATCGTTATCTTTATAATTCTTCATGTTGCTGACCGATATAAACGAAGCTCTGTAACATGTAAGTCGAAGATTCTTAATTTTATTATTATAGTGTGCGTTCCATGCAAAAAGAAGCAAGAAAAGAACTAGGCTAAACGAAACTTCAAGAATAGAAAGACAACTAATTAAAGAAAATAAACTTACAACAAACACAAACTTTACAACGTATTTATCAAGTCGTAAACGTTCATAAATTGGTGATTACGTCGAATAGAAGGATTTGTGACTTTTGGTGTTAAGGACTATCTTCATTGCAGGCGGACAACTCCATCAGTGCTCCGATCTCCTCCCTTAGATCACACAAGGAGGATCTCAGCACAGTGCACGAACTCTGTAGCACTGGAGAGGATTCCAATGTGTCTATATAGGAATCACACATTCTATAAATATTTTTGTGGTGGGTAGGTTTCTAATTATGGCCTACTCCTTACGATTTCCAACTGCCAAGGGATTTCTAACGTGCGCAAATTGCACAGGGAACCTCCTATATTTTCGCCCTTATCCGAGAAGGCTAGGCATTCGATCTCACTACCCACGAGACTAAGGAGGAGTATGACATCATTAGGGCCCCCGGTTCTGAAAACAATTTCCATAAATCATATTCCTTCTACTGGGAATCGAACCCGGTACCTTTAGAATTCGAGGAGGACGTCATACCTCTCAGCCTCTCTGACCCCTTCTAATGACTGAAATGGTATGACAAGTTCACCAATATGGAACTGATAACTAGAACCAGACGTGAGATGTCAAGAAGACGTTAGGTATGCAAATGACAATCATTTAAGAAACATGTTGATAGCATAGAAGGCAGTCCATGTTCTGGACCACCCAGTGTAAGAAAGGTAGAGAAAAAGGACCGTAGCCTGAAATAAAGAAGCCAAATAAGCCAAGAAGGGAACGTAAGCGGACGCCACGTGACAGTAGGACTCGATTTGAATTTATTGAAAGCCTTTGCTCCTCAGGAAGTTGAAAAGTATTGAATGAATTAAGTCGTCACAAATGAATGTAAATCACGACAAACTGACGAATTTGAAAACAAAGACAAAAGCGCGACAAAGTGGGAATAGAACAATGAAGAGAAAGAAAAGTCGTCGGTCTGAATCCACTAATAATCATCATCTCCCTCTTCCCTACCTTTACAGAGCATGGTGCCAGCACTACAGCTGAACCACTTGCAGGAAACATGTACCAAAACGCATTTATGTGTTCTTCCAGCTGTGGTTCATGTAGCAATTTATTTCCAGCTCCATGCACAACCTCACTTAAGTCACCTTTTATGATATATCTGAGCGAGCAGTTGTCATATTCTGTGTCCCCATATTCTTTGTCACCACTAGTAATATAAGACTATCTTTGTCACCACTAGTAATATAAGACTATCGTTGTCACCACTAGTAATATAAAACTATCTTTGTCACCACTAGTAATATAAGAGACATACTATGTGAGAACTCCCATAAAGCAAATTCTGGATTCGGAGAAGGGCAGTTGGTCTTATCTGGAGGTAATATAATGGAGAAAATATGTAACAGAAACTTAATTTAAATATATTCTCCACAATATGACTAAGACAATCTCTCTACATTCCGACCAATCTGAAATGGGTTCTGACAGATGGGAGGAAAACAGAAATGTCACAACTAAGCTAATTCATTCAGTAAGAGCCCTGAATCTCCGGCCTTTGGTGTTTTCCACACACGCAAGTTGACAGATTTCCAGTGTTTTCATCGCCAACCTCTGTTTTTGCTTATTTTCTTTCTTTCTGTTGTTCGTCTCAACGTCTCTTTACTTCGTTTTTCCGTCTGCTCTGTGAAGTTGTTACCATTATATTTCCAGGACGAGTTAGCTATTTGAAGCGTGTCCTAGAGTAGTGGTTCTCGACGTGGGCAATTTTCCTTCCCCCCCCCCCCCCCCTCCCACAGGGGGCCATGCCATATTTCCAACGGACCACAGTAATATGGTACCTTTTTTCTAACTAATAGCGACAATGAGCGGAGCCACAGAGGTAAATAAAGCTCAGAAGAGGACCATGAGCGAAAAAAACCTGTCCGAGACTACTAGTTCTTCATATTACGATGTATGTATTGTAAGTTGATGCTAGTTACATTGAAGGTTAAACAAAACAAAATAACAAAAATAAAACAAATTTACAACCTCTGCTATTTGAGAAGGTAAGATCTTTGAACACGAATGCTGTTGGGGTTTATACGGCCGAGGCCACTAACGTAGTTCATCTGGACAATGATTTTAAAAACAAGTTATGCAAGAAGGGGAAGTAACATAAATCAAATGTCAAAACAAGGGACAGTAATAACCCTTATTTGATTACAAATATTTTTAAATACTTTATTTCCAGAAACAAAACAAAATATAACTTAAAACTATTAATAAACTGAACATACAAAAGAAACCGAAATTCATGCCATTGTGAGGTCATGTGTCGTATAAATAGTTGTGGCGTTAATGTAACCTAGCATTATATTTAATAAAATTGTAGTTAATTCCTTTTAATTTAACTTTTATATAAATCATTTTTAAAAACTTAACAAAAGTAATATATACAACGAAACAATATCATCAGACCTGCATATCGTTTCTTTGACTTTTGGCTAAGATCGAAGTGTCTTAGCCAGGACCGAGATCACACATAGTTTACACAATAAAGTAAATAGACCTTACTTTGAGCCCCAGAAGGGGTATTTAAAAAAAATGCATATCGCTACATTTACCTATCAAATTAAGGAACAAACTAACGATACACTAACTCCTTCATTATATAGGGTCATCCAACCACCCGTTAACTCATTCACTCACCAGTGCAGCCCTGAAGGTTGGCTGGTCCCACTCTTGTTAAAGTTGAGAATGTCGTGTTCTTGTACCAGTAGTAGTCGATGGCTGTAGCCCCTGCGGTGATTACTGGAGTGTTCCAGTAGCGTGCCTGAGAAATGACATGTTCAAACTGGATACTTTTCAGTAATTAATGGATGAATGGGTTGATGTATGGGTTGTTGGGTGGATGTATGGGTTGTTGGATGAATGGGTTGATGTATGGGTTGTTGGATGAATGGGTTGATGTATGGGTTGTTGGATGAATGGGTTGTTGGATGGATGGGTGGATCGATGGATAATTTGTTGGATGGGTTGTTGGATGAATGCATGGATTGATTGGTTGTTGGATGGATGGATGGATGGGTTGATGCATGGGTTGTTGGATGGATGGGTGGATCGATGGATAATTTGTTGGATGGGTTGATGGACGGGTTGTTGGATGAATGCATGGATTGATTGGTTGTTGGATGGATGAATAGTCTGTTGGATGGATGGAATGGTTGTTGGATGGATGGATGGTTTGTTGGATCGGTTATAGGGTGGATGTATTGTTGGATGGATGGGCTGTTGGATGGATGGAATAGTTGTTGAATGGCTGGATGAATGGGTTGTTGAGTGTATGAATGGATGAATGGAATGTGTTTTTTGGAAGGGTGGATAGAAGGATGTGTTGTTGGATGGATCGGAGGATGCATGGACGAATGTGTGGGTTGTTGCATGGGTGGATGGATGTGTTGTTGGGTGGATTGATGAATGAATGGACGGATGAGTTGTTGCATGGGTGGATAGATGAATAGGTTGTTGAATGGATGGATGGATGTGTGGTTGGATGAATGGATTTGTTTTTGGATGGGTGGGTGGATGGATGGGTTGTTGGACGTATGGGTGGATGCATTGAGGGATGGATGGGTTGTTGGATGGATCGATGCATGCATGAATGGATGGGTTGTTGCACGGGTGGGTGGATGGGTTGTTGGGTGAATGGATGGGTTGTTGCATGGGTGGATGGATAGATGAATGGATGGATGGGTTGTTGGAGTATGAGTTGGGTGTATGAGTGAATGAATGGATGTAGGGGTGTTGGATGGATGAATGGATGGATGGTTGGGTTGATGGATGGATTGGTGCGTGGATGGATGCATGGATGAATGGTTTATTGGATGGATGGATGAATTGAAAGATTGATGGATGGATGCGTGTAAGGGTTGAATTTGTTGGAGAACGCCTTATTGTTAACATTGTAACAGCGGCATTTAAACAAAACTAGGAGATTGAATGAAAGATTGCAGAAATAGAGAGAAAACGATAGAAAATCACACTGATATTCCAACGTCTCCCGTTTTTTTCGATTCTGAGGCATACGGTCAAAGGTCAAGAAAAAAAATAGCAGCAAGTCAAACACAGAAACAAGAATCTTCAACTTAAATGTCAAATTAGCTTTATTGCCTGGTCCTGACACGTGGAGAACAGCAAAAACGACAGCCAGAGAGACTCAGACTTTCACTAATGGGAGCTTTCCCCGAATAGAAGGTTTGCAATGGTTATAACAAAAGCCAGATCCAAAGCTCAGAAATGAGGTATCTGAGGAAGGTGGTTGAAGTAACAAGAAGAGACATGGTCCGCAACCAGACGATATGTCAAGGCCTAAAATCCCACCCGCTGCAGACCCAAATAGAACAGTCCCAACTAAGATGGTGATAATACGTAATTGGATGGTCGATATTGTTGATAAATCATTTAATGCTTGTGCATTGAGTGTGGGTCATTGGTATTGAGGAATGTTATTATCACCACTGTTGCAAACGTGATTGTTGAATACTGTGTGCACTGTCACTCACCACACAGCTCACGTACGAGTCATGGATGTCAATAAAGGTTGTAAACGCCTGGAACAGTTCGATACTGTTTATTACGTTACAACACACAACGAAGTCACGATGACATCAACAAAGACACAATTCATGATAACTCAAATGCATCTGGCATACAAATTCTCCACCTGTCTCAAACTCCTCAAAGACTGCACAACACGGCAGTTATGTTAATTATGGCCTTACAAATCTCTACATGTCTCAAACTCCTCAAAGACTGCACAACACGGCAGTTATATTAATTATGGCCTTACAAATCTCTACATGTCTCAAACTCCTCAAAGACTGCACAACACGGCAGTTATATTAATTATGGCCTTACAAATCTCTACATGTCTCAAACTCCTCAAAGACTGCACAACACGGCAGTTATATTAATTATGGCCTTACAAATCTCTACATGTCTCAAACTCCTCAAAGACTGCACACCACGGCAGTTATATTAATTATGGCCTTACAAATCTCTACATGTCTCAAACTCCTCAAAGACTGCACAACACGGCAGTTATATTAATTATGGCCTTACAAATCTCTACATGTCTCAAACTCCTCAAAGACTGCACAACACGGCAGTTATATTAATTATGGCCTTACAAATCTCTACATGTCTCAAACTCCTCAAAGACTGCACAACACGGCAGTTATATTAATTATGGCCTTACAAATCTCTACATGTCTCAAACTCCTCAAAGACTGCACAACACGGCAGTTATATTAATTATGGCCTTACAAATCTCTACATGTCTCAAACTCCTCAAAGACTGCACAACACGGCAGTTATATTAATTATGGCCTTACACATCTCTACATGTCTCAAACTCCTCAAAGACTGCACAACACGGCAGTTATATTAATTATGGCCTTACACATCTCTACATGTCTCAAACTACTCAAAGACTGCACAACACGGCAGTTATATTAATTATGGCCTTACACATTTCTACATGTCTCAAACTCCACAAAGACTGCACAACACGGCAGTTATATTAATTATGGCCTTACACATTTCTACAGCCCTGATCAGGCATTCCCTTAGGAAAAACACCGCCATACACTTAGAAAACACAGGGCTTGCGACCACACCGGTCTACGCCCAAAAAACACACTCTTCTGACAGCACACTCACAGGGCACACCCTGTGAACCCCTGTCATGAGACTCAGTTGTTTTTAGAACACCACTCACAATACATGCCGCTTAGCCGCGAGAGCTAATCACCCCCGGCTCAAAACACTACAAGATAAATATCTCTCAACACTAGAGATAAACAGCGTTCTTCACGCTTTTCTTGTACTCTGTCTCATGACTCTAGGAGAAGATATTTTTAACAAATCGATTCCTAATCGGCAAGCAAGTACCATAATTCAAAAATTCAATCTGTCCCACAACATACTAAGATTTTCTTCCCTTTGACCTTAACATTTACACCGCCCCTGGGGAAAAAAAAATGATTCTATCATTTTTTCTAAAACAGTTACATCAACAAAAAAAAATCAAGGGAGAGCAAAACTCTAATACATACCTACAAAAATTAACTTATGTTAAGGGAAAAGAATATACCTACATAAAATATCAACATTAAATGAAAAAAAATAGAAAATGGAGCATCCAACGTAATCGTCTAAGTACATCAGAATTAATCTAATACAAAACCAAGTTACGTATATTGGACCCAAATGAAAACAGGAAACAATCAATAGCAAGAGAAAGGACAAGATCAAGCAAAAGAAGAATGATCTATAATGCAGTAAGTAAGAAATCAGAATATGAGTGGGGAAAAAAAAATACCACGTGTTAACAATTAAGTCAAACAACTCTACACATATAAAATAAATACCACCATTACATCTGGATACATTATATCACACCATGTAATTAACTTAACAATACAAAGAATAAAAGTATAAGTGTCGAAAGAAGAAGAAGTGCACAAATAGAAACAAGTGAAGCGAATATGACACATGGGAGCATAAACAAGACATTAACCAATACCGAAAAGATAACAGAAAAGATGGAACGAAATGAAGAATAACCGGCAAAGGCAGACAGAAAGCAAAGACACGAATGAAGAGAAAGTCAATAACAATACATACTAATAACAGTCTCAATCAAACAAGGTATTGTAATCAATAAATACAATCATAACAGAAAAGCATCGAAGAAAGAAAAAAAAAATTAATGTATATATGTATACAAAACATAGAAGAAAGCTATAACTAAATACAGCATAATAAGTAATTTAACTAAGTTAAAATTATTCATAACTAACAATAAATTGATCTAGACATCACGCAAACAAAAAATGTTAACGCTATCAAAAAGTTTTGGCTGACGTATAGTCACGCGATAGATAAAGAATACATCATAATATCAACAAACAACAAAAAAAACTTATTAGAGAACCAATGTCAATGCACACAATCAACCATAACGCACAGTCAAGCGTTGGGACCAGAAAAATTATTAAATGTTTGAAAACAAAAAAATCAATTTTTCCCAAAAAAGTACAATGTAAAAATATTTCGCAACGATAAGTTACACCGAATAGCATTTCATATTTAAGTAAATTAGAGCTATAATTAATAAACTAATAAAGAAATTATTTCCAACAAAATTAATTGACATTAAAAAAAAATCTCTATCTCTATGTAAACACCAATCAATACACGTACGTTCTTTTTTTTTTTCTCTTTTTTTTTCTTCTAAAAAATACGTCATAGAAAAATCACATGGACAACATACTGTTAACTACATACAAAGTTATAAATATATAAGTACAACATAATTTAAATAGAGTATGTGATATAATTATCTGTCTAGATTCAGGTATCGTTCTAGAAAAATCAGTGTTTCGGACTACATTATCAAATTCAAATACAAAATTTTCAATAATACAATCAAGTAACGTTTCCAAAATTACATTTAACTGTAATGTTTACTGTTTATTATCAGAGTGTACTAATATATTAACCAATTATGGGATCAACTCTCGAGAAAAAAATTTAGTTAAAGTGAGTAAAGTTAATCAAAAAACTTTTGAAGAAGGTGACTACCGCACCATATTAACTAATGAGTTTGTGCATTGGCTGGCAATCTCATCATGTAAAAAAAAAAAATTATCTCAAAAAACACAGCTGCAAAAATTCCAAGTTCAACACAGTAGTACAAAAATAAATAATATGGACCAAATATACATAGTCTTATGACTTAAATGTGGAGATATCATAATCCACCGCTTACATCATCAGGTTAAGAATAAGTCGGTACAAACTGTTATGTTACACATTATTTCAATCATAACACGTACAATATTCATCAAAATACAATAATATAAGAATCACAAGAAAAATCTAATAATAAGACATCAGAACATCTTCATAAGAAAACACATGATATTCGAATACAATCGCATAAAATACTATGCTATACAATACAATAATATTTACTGTTCTAAAAAAAAACTTAAACAGAAAAAAAAAAAAAAAAATCTCCAGCGGACTTGTAAACATGTCATCACGCCAACAAGTAACATATCCCTTGCGTAGTTAGCACGGCGACAGGTTCCGCTTGAACAGATACACCTGAGCGCGAAGGCGACCTACTTTCTTGACAGCTACCGTAAACATGGGGAGCGCTGAGTTTTACCGTAAAGCTGTGAATAAATACAAATGAAAATATCCCTTTTAATCACTTGTGAGATTTAATTAGGGTAAACGGAAATTCAATCACACGATTACCCAACTCTGTGGCTGTGAACCTCTGGTTTCTTCACGACACCATCAACTCTTCCATCATCACTGGTACTCAACATGGGATGCTTAGGAACAACCTGACAATAACTGGAGGTCGTCCCTGCTGTATTCTGTAATAAACTTTTACACTTAACACAACGAGATGCTATCTCGACATCAAAATTAGAATAAGCAGTACCATTCAATAGACGATTATTATTCTTATTACCCTGCTTATAAAACATCTTAAGCTTCCGTTGAGGAAAGTCACTCTGGCGATGTGAAGTGAAATTTGGGGCTTTATTCTGTTTATAGAAAACATTGCCATTTCCTCTATTGTGATCATTGTTATTTTTATGAATCAAGTTAGCATTGTTTTTATTACTCTTTTTCCTTTGACATATATATCTATCAAATGGGCCTTGTTTTCTTCCAGAAAAATTACTGTAAGACTCTTTAGTTTTTTCCAAAATTCTTACATTCAAAATTGTTTGATCTGTTAAATTGCCTCTTATATCTTTGAGGACAAAAATTATTATTTGCTGAATTCCCTTTGTACTTTTCGACCTCAGGGTTATTTCTCTTATGAAGACTGTTTTTATTTTTCTCTGTTGGAATATGCTTACTAATTGCGTCAAACTGACTGAGCTGAGTTTGACAAGTAGTAGGACTGACAGTATCTTTATTGCTCTGCACATTATGGTCCTCCTTTTTAGGACGGGTGTTAATAGTTTTATTTTCTGCTGTCAACCTATGAAAATTTCCATCAGCAGATAAATGTTTGCTCTTAAGAGTTTTGACCCGAATTTTATGACCTTTCTTTTCATGATCAACTGTTTCTGTAGACTTATCTTGGTTATTCTGACGCCAAGAATCAGCATTAACAGCAATGTTGTCATAAATTCGTGTGAAATTATATTTCCCACGAAAGGATCGTTGTCCATTTTGTCTGACCTGTCTGTCAGCAAAAAGTGTATGTGGCTGACTTTTTGCAGTAGTGGCTTGTTGAAAAACAATTTTCTGTCTATCGCTGTCAACATGCACAGTAGAACACCTGTTCTTGTCTAAGAAAAAATCAAGAAGACCATCTACTCTCCTTCTAAGATTTGTTATTTCAACCTGTTTATGTGAAATTTCATCACTAAGCTTCTTATTCAAATTCTGAATTCTAGCCATCTTCTCTTTCTCAGCCTTTAACTCTTTTAATCTCTTTTCCTCATTGACTTCTTTATTTGTTCTCCTCTGTGTCAACTCTATCTGTAGTGCCTTGGTTTCACTATCCTGGCTATTTATAAGCTCAATAACCCTTTCTGGTAATACCGCATTCTTTTCTTTAAGTTGGCGACCGAGGACAATGTTATAGTTTAATAGACCAACAAGTGTTTTATTATAGGACTTTTCAAGTTGCCTCTTATCTTCCAACTGAGTTTTCAACTCTTTGATTTCGCTTACTGCAGACTTCAAACTTGCGTGCACCCCAGCAAGTTCCGAGTTTGATTTATCCAAATCATCTGTGAGCTTAGCCAATTTTTTCTGAAGTTTACTCTCTTCAGCAATATTCTTTGAACACTTTTTTCTTTCCTGTCTGTTGACTCTTACTTCCTCATCTTCTAACTTTTTTCCCTGATTGTCAGAGATGCCGTAGAAAATTAACGTGTGTATATTTCTTACTATATGATCATGTTTAACATTCATATAGTGGTATGCAAATGAACGAAGGTAAGTTAATAACCATGCCAAATCCTCTGCCATTCTTAAATGAGGATGAGACTGAAAATTGTCCCTAGCAAAATATCTTAGGGCTCTTGACACATTAATCAAAAATTTGTCCATTACTTCGGCTTCAAGGGCTGGGCCTGTAAAATTATCATCATCTCTAGCTTCCTTCAATAAATATTCCAATATAGGCATCATATCATCAGGATCCCTATCAATATCTAGATCCATAGTGACTTATCTATCGAGTTCACTGTATATGTAATCACCTATACATATTATTGAGGTTGGACAATTACCTTTCCAGCTCACAAAGCTAACTATTTGTCAAGAAATGAGATTATTTCTCAATTCTGTATCACCAATTCCTTTTTCTTATTGTACCTTTTTTCAAGTCATATCATTATCAGGAAAGTCTATATGTCGTAAAGCCATAAATTACTCATGCATCAAATCCTATAATCTATCGAAATAGATATCGACAATAACAACAACATATATCAATAGAATAGGTAATGTGAAATTCAGGAAGACTCGACGGCATACATGAAGCAACACAATTCACACAATATAAACCACTTATCTTCTGAAAATGACCCTGATCCTTTCCGCCAAGACACTGGATATCACAAAGATTTCAGATAAAACACTCCACTGCGGGAAGGCACAGGAACTTCTTTTCCCTCCAGGTACTCGCTTCAATATGATGTGTGCTCAACAATGCACAACATGACAGGAACCGATATACAGCATACACCGCAAGTCTTGACTCCTCTGTAGTCGTAGATGTACACGGCACACCGTGTATCATGATATCTTGAACTTGAGATCGTGATAACTGGCACAGGTAAGCCGATTATCGCAGGAATCAGTCACAACCCGTACAAATGTTGGTAGAAATAGTGTTACAGTGTACTTGAACTTTCGTGACCACTGCAGACGTTGTTTTGGTCTACAGGCATGAAATACTAGCACGGATGAGGCGTGCGTGCTTTCTTAACTGCGCCACTCAGGCAAAACGCTAACCAGGTCAAGATTTCTGAAGCACATGATATTTAGGCCACGCCTACACAAGGCTATTTTATGAATTCGTTGAGTTCTCGTATTAATAATTTTCAACGCGAATGTTCCGTGGATGTTACGACCCGTTGGTTTGGTCCACCAACTGATAATAACGAAATTGGATGGTCGATATTGTTGATAAATCATTTAATGCTTGTGCATTGAGTGTGGGTCATTGGTATTGAGGAATGTTATTATCACCACTGTTGCAAACGTGATTGTTGAATACTGTGTGCACTGTCACTCACCACACAGCTCACGTACGAGTCATGGATGTCAATAAAGGTTGTAAACGCCTGGAACAGTTCGATACTGTTTATTACGTTACAACACACAACGAAGTCACGATGACATCAACAAAGACACAATTCATGATAACTCAAATGCATCTGGCATACAAATTCTCCACCTGTCTCAAACTCCTCAAAGACTGCACAACACGGCAGTTATGTTAATTATGGCCTTACAAATCCCTACATGTCTCAAACTCCTCAAAGACTGCACAACACGGCAGTTATATTAATTATGGCCTTACAAATCTCTACATGTCTCAAACTCCTCAAAGACTGCACAACACGGCAGTTATATTAATTATGGCCTTACAAATCTCTACATGTCTCAAACTCCTCAAAGACTGCACAACACGGCAGTTATATTAATTATGGCCTTACAAATCTCTACATGTCTCAAACTCCTCAAAGACTGCACAACACGGCAGTTATATTAATTATGGCCTTACAAATCTCTACATGTCTCAAACTCCTCAAAGACTGCACAACACGGCAGTTATATTAATTATGGCCTTACAAATCTCTACATGTCTCAAACTCCTCAAAGACTGCACAACACGGCAGTTATATTAATTATGGCCTTACAAATCTCTACATGTCTCAAACTCCTCAAAGACTGCACAACACGGCAGTTATATTAATTATGGCCTTACAAATCTCTACATGTCTCAAACTCCTCAAAGACTGCACAACACGGCAGTTATATTAATTATGGCCTTACAAATCTCTACATGTCTCAAACTCCTCAAAGACTGCACAACACGGCAGTTATATTAATTATGGCCTTACAAATCTCTACATGTCTCAAACTCCTCAAAGACTGCACAACACGGCAGTTATATTAATTATGGCCTTACACATCTCTACATGTCTCAAACTCCTCAAAGACTGCACAACACGGCAGTTATATTAATTATGGCCTTACACATCTCTACATGTCTCAAACTACTCAAAGACTGCACAACACGGCAGTTATATTAATTATGGCCTTACACATTTCTACATGTCTCAAACTCCACAAAGACTGCACAACACGGCAGTTATATTAATTATGGCCTTACACATTTCTACAGCCCTGATCAGGCATTCCCTTAGGAAAACACCGCCATACACTTAGAAAACACAGGGCTTGCGACCACACCGGTCTACGCCCAAAAACACACTCTTCTGACAGCACACTCACAGGGCACACCCTGTGAACCCCTGTCATGAGACTCAGTTGTTTTTAGAACACCACTCACAATACATGCCGCTTAGCCGCGAGAGCTAATCACCCCCGGCTCAAAACACTACAAGATAAATACATCTCAACACTAGAGATAAACAGCGTTCTTCACGCTTTTCTTGTACTCTGTCTCATGACTCTAGGAGAAGATATTTTTAACAAATCGATTCCTAATCGGCAAGCAAGTACCATAATTCAAAAATTCAATCTGTCCCACAACATACTAAGATTTTCTTCCCTTTGACCTTAACAGATGGTTTGGCCACCGAGGACTAGAATGGAACCAGGTCAGGAAGAAGACAGCTGATAGAATAGTCTGGCGCTCTCTCTTCCAAACCTCTACACCTCACGGTAGAAGGGGAACGACTTAGTAAGTAAGTATAACAAGACCACGAAAGTTGAACGGCAGTAAGGCACCAGACAGACACCAGTGGAACCGAAGGATAAGTAGAAGATGCTGCCGTTGGAAAGAATACACAGTAAGAAGAAAATCAACTGACATCGTTACGGTTAAGTTCATCTTCTAGAATCAACAGTGTATGAGAAATATACCACAAGACAAATGGATGAGAAAACTGACGACCGGCATACGATGAATAAAGAAGTCATCGATCAGATGGCACAGGTCAGGAAGGCTTAGTATGGTCTTGTAAAGATATGCGGCTCCACGGTGACCTGAGAGCTATTGATGATGATGATAATGATGAAGATGATGACGATCACGATGATGAGGATGATGATGATGATACTCAAAACTCCTCAGTATTACTTTTTCGCGGGGCTTAAGGGCAATAATTAACGGTTAAGATATACGTAACCCATAACAGCCAGATCCAAACCTCAGAAATGAGGTATCTGAGGAAGGTGGTTGAAGTAACAAGAAGAGACATGGTACGCAACCAGACGATACGTCAAGGCCTAAAATGCCACCCCCTACAGACCCAAGTAGAACAGTCCCAACTAAGATGGTTTGGCCATGTCTGCAGAATGGGAGAAGATCGGCTACCACGACAAGCATGGGAAACAAAGAGCCAAGGATCCAGACCCCGAGGACGACCCAGAGTCCGCTGGGAGGACAACATTAGACAATCTTTGAAGGACCGAGGACTAGAATGGAACCAGGCCAGGAGGAAGACAGCCGATAGAATAGTCTGGCGCTCTCTCTTCCAAACCTCTACACCTCACGGTAGAAGGGGAACGACTAAGTAAGTAAGTAAGTAAGATATACGTATTGTCCTCCCTTGTTTCAAAATCCCATCATCATTTTCCACTACGTTTTTAGACACTAACTTCCGCCTAAAGGTAAAGGTAATCTCTTAGCAGATGCTGCTATAGGTGAGTGAAGCATTAGAGACTTCAGTATATGTGTACAACATTATGAGGTTGGGTGACCTGTATCCTTCCTCACTACCTTTGCCTTCCCTAACTCGAGGTAAGAGTCAGATACTCATTCCCAACTTGGTAGACTGAAGCGCGCCAGGTTTCCGAACCAGGAACCAGGTCACTTTTCTGAAAAAGGCCAGCGCTCCGCCAATCGAATGCTCGATCTTTACTTTCTTCATACACTTGTTCGAATCTTTGATCTGTCAGGTGTTTCTGACACATTCCTGTCATTCGTCTTATGTTCTCATGTAAGCGAAGCTGGAGATCGACAATTATTGAGATTCCTGACAGTTAACCCTTTTATGTGGAGGCCGCACTTCTTTTTTTTTTTTTTTTATCTGACATGAGTTGTAATCAGATTACATCTTACATGCAATATAATCATTACCACCCTGGGTAGTTCTATGAACGGGTGGGAACTCTGATGTACCCTCAGGTGTGTCGTACAAGTCGACGAGAAGGAAGCTATAATTGAGGCTGACAACTTTATCATGTACGGCAAATTGCCATAGAAACCACAGCTGCATCAATCAATCAATCAATCAATACCATTTAGCTCCCCGAGGAGCATAGGGCCTTCAACAAACACATGCCAAGTCTTCCTGTCCTGTGCCATCTGCTCAAGTTCTTTCCATGTTTTCCTCATCATTTTCACCTCTGTATCCAGTTCTTTTCTCCATGTGTTTTTTGGTCTACCTCTGCTTCTCCTTCCCTGTCGATTCCAGAACAAGGACTGCCTTGTAATGCTATCAACAGGTTTCCTCAATGTGTGTCCCATCCATCGCCAGCGTCTTCTTCTCAACTCTTGTTCCACTAGCACTTGTCTGGTTCTTGCAAGAGCATGTCAAAATGCTTGGTACCGGCTTCTTGCATGGACACCATCTATAGCGATGGTTCCATGTTCCATACGGAGCGCAACGGAACATGATGATGGTTAATACCGCCCGGTACCGGGACCCGACAGGGAAGCAACGAATAGTATCATTGTAAATTACAAAGCAAATAGTAAAGAGCCACTAAGGAGGTTTGGAACCGTCTATCGTAGCCTGTAGAAACATTAAACAAAACAAAAACAAAAAAAGTTAACTGCCATATAGACAAGCCAGCTCAGGACAATAATTCCAAGTCAGAAGACATGGAAAGACCTTGAGCTGATGGCACGGAACAAGAGAACTTGGCAAAGGTTTGTTGTACTCTTGTGCTCCTTGGGGAGTGAAAGAAGAAAGAATTGAGGCCCTTGAGATGTGGATGTGGGGCATGTCTCACGGAAAGAAAAAAAAACAAATAAAGAGGTCCCAGAGAACCTCGGAATGAAAAGAGAATTAATGAAAGAGATAAAAACTTGACAGCTAAAATATTTTGCATATGTAAAAAGACATAACGCCTCACTGAAGACCATAATAGAAGGAAGAGTTGAAATCAAACGTGCAAGAGGAAGACAGCGCTATAAATGGGAAGATAACATCAAGAGATGGAGAGAAAAGAGTCTATCAGAGTGCACCATCAAGACAAGGGATAGAAGACGTTGGAGATAATTGCATCCGACCTTCGCTGCGGTGTTGGCAGCTGATGATGATGAAAAGGCGACAAATGTATGTTTGTGAATGGGGCTGGTAGTCAATCTCGTCATGTAGAACAAAATTGCTCTAAAACATTAGCTTGTTGAATAGATGGTATCTCAGTCTGTTGACGATGTCACGATGGCTATAATAAAAAAATGTTTTATTATTGAAAGAAACACAACTAACAGGGAAAGACCTAAACAGACAATATGTACATAAACAGATAATGAAGTGCAACCAACAGGGAAAGACCTAAACAGACACTGGAGAAGTTCAGCTAACGGTGAAGACTTAAGCAGACACTAGTGAAGTGTAACTCACATGGAAAGACCTACTTAGACACTAGTGAACTGCAACTCACACGAAGAACCTACACTGACGCTAGTGAAGTGTAACTCACATGGAAAGACCTACTTAAACACTAGTGAACTGCATCTCACATGAAGAACCTACACTGACACTAGTGAAGTGTAACTCACATGGAAAGACCTACGTAGACACTAGTGAACTGCATTTCACATGAAGAACCTACACTGACGCTAGTGAAGTGTAACTCACATGGAAAGACCTACTTAGACACCAGTGAACTGCATCTCACATGAAGAACCTACACTGACGCTTGTGAAGTGTAACTCACATGGAAAGATCTGCATAGACACTAACGAGGTGCAACTCATATGACAGACAGAAAATAAAACTGGCGAGTGAAACTGTCTGTAGTCTCTGTAGCATGCGGTTAAACAAACATAAACAGAAGACAAAGATTATTGACTGACAAACTGAATGAACTGACTAACGTAGTGAATGACGATGGGTAGTGTAGCATACCTGTCGAGCCACCGGAGCAAGGGCATAGTCACAC
Source organism: Oreohelix idahoensis (assembly GCA_024509875.1). Lineage (NCBI taxonomy): Eukaryota > Metazoa > Mollusca > Gastropoda > Stylommatophora > Oreohelicidae > Oreohelix > Oreohelix idahoensis. Next base: position 139,116 of record JAMPIV010003188.1, read on the forward strand.
ACCGGCCCAAAAAACGCCGATGTCTTCTGTCTTTCCTGAAACTGTATGGCCTGGTTCATGGCTTCAGCTATGTCGCACTTGGAATCCGCATACAGAACTGTAAAGCTATAATCATGGAATAACAGGGAAATGCGTGTCATAGAGGCTGGGATTCGCGCTCTGGTTGACTCATCCATCTTCCAAACCGTTATAAGCTCTTACAATCAATCATCCAGTCATACATTCATTTCTGTTCTTAAACATGCACAAGTAAAAGTCGTAAACTACGCGCCGTGTTGTTCCAAGGGGGCGGGGGAGGGGGGAGGGGGGGGAAAAGGTCCCTGAAGAGACAAAGAAAGACTACTGGTCCCTCAGGCATGTCGTAACAGGAGACACAGGAGTCTGTGTACGGAGGTAGAAGGTAGATCATGCAAACGAAATTGATACAGTAATCCCTACTTCAAAGAATAGGTAAATGTTTTGAGACCGGCTTCCTGTAAAGGGGATGAGGGGGGGAAAGGGGGGGGGGGGGGGGAAGGAAGGTGCATTGGTGTTTCCATTATCTATGAGAAGCGAGGAAAAAGATAATGGTAGTGATGATAGTAGTGATGATAGTAATTGCCTCAAAAACACAGGGAGAAGAGAATGGACGACAGACTCAAACAGAACAAACAGGGCACTGATGGAATTTGAGGGGATGGCAAATGCTATGAAGATTTCGCGCGATGTATTTAACGACCGATGCTCAACTGGGGGCCGAAAGTTAAGTAAGATAATGAGAATGAATGTATACTTTCTAAGTCACCACACATTCATGTTCGTCATACAATAAGTCATTTATGCGCGAGCCCAGAGTCTTTTGTACATTTGTTGACGTCGTTCAATATCCCTTACTCTTGTACTCAGTCATTCACTCACACACTCACACTCACTCACACACTCACATACTCACACACACACACACACACACACACTCACTCACACACTTACTCACTCTCTCACACACACACACACACACAAAGATGCATTTACATACAGAATAAATCACACACATGCTTTCACTCTTAAACGAATTTACCACAATCTCCAAAATGTCAGTGAAACGCTCAAAAGCACAGCTCACAGATATACCCTGCCACTGTGTTTATAAGTAACCATTTTCAATTTATTTATTTCTCACCTCCTTCTCTCCCTCCCTCCCTCACTCACAATCACTCTTTCACTCACTCACTCACTGGCTCACTAACTCACTCACTCCCTCACTCACTCATTTATTCATTCACTCACCAACTCACTCGCTCACTCACTACCTCGCAAATTCATTCGCTGACTCACTAATTCACTCAATCACACACTTGTTTAATCACTAAATCTCTCACTCATTCACTCACTCACCCAATCACTCGCTCACTCACCCACTCACTTACCCACTCATTCACTCACCGACTCACTCACTCATTCATTCACTGACTTACTAACTCACTGAGTCACACATTTACTCACTCACTCAATCCCTCACTCACTCACTAAATTATCCACTAACCCACTCACTCACTCATTAACTCGCACACTTACTCACTCATTCTCTTGTACATTTTCTCACGCATATAATTTCTAACAGCAGATACACACTTACGCCAGATCACTCAGTATACCCGACCCACCCAATCACTCCCATTTATTGTTGCCCTAACATTGTTTATACACATACATGTTAACTGCTAACTAACACACTCACCCACTCGTTATTTTACTCATACACCTATCCAGAAACTCACCGTCCTTTCATGAACGCAACCAATCACCCTTTCGATCAATCATACTCTCAATAATACATCGGACATCGGAAAACTCAGTCACTCGCTCGTAAACTGAACAACACAATAACTCACTTGCAAACTCACTAACACACTCAGTTACTCATGCGTAAACTCGCTAACAACCTTGAACTCAAATGCTCACTGATTCATAACATTCACTAAGGATTAATCTCCCTCGCACACACCACAATTCGAGATTTCCTAATCCAGCCTCATTTTAACAACAACAACAACAACATTCGCAGTTATCAAATAAAAACAAACGTACTCACCTTTTAAAATTCCACGGTCCCATCTCAGCAGTGACTTTCTCCACGGCTTTCTCAAAAGCCGGCGCTACCTTCCTTATAACAAAAGACTTATTGCCGGCAAAAGGTAGCAAAACTCCAACAAGAATATCCAAATGTTGACCATTTGCTCTATTCTGTCCCAGTAGATTTCCCTGTTGTGATGAATTCACAACGCTGTGAAATTTGTGTGGTGCCACTTCCGAGGACGGCTGGAACAGAGACAATGACATCAGCTTCGAAGGCGTCACATTATTCGGGCTTGGATTCTTGACTTCCACATCGGTATCCACATACGGAAATGTTGTTAAAGGAACTTGGCGGGGTTGCCGATTATGTAGTATGTCTCCGGAATAGGTTTGAGGATATCTATTACTTTCAGAACTTCCCCTGATTGACCATGACCACAATTCAGTAGTTAAAAAATTATCACGGTTATCACTCACACCAGGTGGAACACTTCTAGAGAGAATGCTGTAACCATTGTCTGATGTCCTGTGGCTATTTCCCCGCACGAGTATACAAGTAACAAGGATGATAGTTATTTGAATGCTAATTCTTTTGAGTAACAATAGTTTCTTCTGCATCATAGATGGGAGTCTAAAATGTACGGTGTCATCAAAATTAAAATTATTACGAGTTTATTGTCGGCAACAAGAGCTATTGAGCATACTTGTCAGTCTTCGGGTTTGCAAAAACAATCGTCAAGAATTACAAGAATGCCACGTCAATTTAAAAAAGATAAGAAAATACATGTAACTAATAAATACATTCAATAATGTAAAGTTTTCGCGGGTCGCTCAGCAGACAAATAAAGGACATGACTTCTGCTCTTTTAGGCATGTCATAACAGGTGACTAACATAGCCTGAGCAACGGTAACCTCAGTATACATTGCAAACAGCTTCCAAAAACCACTGATAAGCTAAACAAAAATGATTATGCAATATCCTGCAAGGAGACTCGCTGCAATGGTGGCTCCATGCTCCACACGGGGCGAAAGGGCAATCAGAGATGTAGAATAGGTACATCCAACTCGATGCACACAGAAAGGGATTAGCCAAACAAAAATGTGAATTAAAATGATGGAATGGTAAATGGCTGAAAAAAACAACATGGACAGATGGCGGGGAGAAAGAAAAATCACATATTGTCAAATGTAAACACAACTAGCATAAGAAGGTATACCATGAGAACTGTATTTACCTAAACCTGAAGTGTAAACACATGTAAGAAAGCAATGTATAAGAATCATACTTTATAACTACCCACGAAGTGTTAACACAGATATAGTTATAAGGTACTTTATGAGAACCATATTTGAATATTTTCTCACGACCTGTTAGCATATTCTTCTTCTTTTTCGTTCGTCCTGAAAAGGATGTTGGTTGTGTTGTGTCCGTTTACAGCGAAGCTGCAATATTTGCGCCTTTCGGCCGACACATCCGACTTTAGTACGGCATTTTTGGGACCGGGTTAGCCTTCCCTCTTTGATCCCTACTCACTCAGCCAGACTGCAGTGATGCAGCCTGTTTCCAGGACCAACACTTGGAGGTGGAGTAGGGTCTTGGTCAGCTCTGGTTTGCTGACCCTGACGCAAGCAGTCTAGCTATGGGTCGCTAACTGCATTTCTCACTGTTGACGCGTCTTAGGTCCCTGTTAGCATATAATAAAAGAAGGTTCTTTATGAGAATAATACTGTATAATTTACCATGAAGTATTATTACAAGAAACGCAAGAAGGTTCTTTATGAGAATAATACTGTATAATTTACCATGAAGTATTACTACAAGAAACGCAAGAAGGTTCTTTATGGGAATAATACTGTACAATTGTCCATGAAGTATTAACACAAGAAAAGCAAGAAGGTTCTTTATGAGAATAAAACTGCATAATTTACCAAATTGTTAACACAAGAAACGCAAGAAGGTTCTTTATGAGAATAATACAATATAATTTACCATGAAGTGTTAACACAAGAAACGCAAGCAGGCACTTTATGAGAATCAGATAGCATAACTTTAAATGAAGTGTTAATGAAACTTACGTCAGAGGGTAATGTATTGATCTTCATATTAAAACTACCCGTGAAGTGTAAACAAAGCAACACAAGAAGACACATTATGAGAATAATAGTGTATAACTCCCCATAAAGTGTTAACATGGTAACTTAAGAAGGTTCTTTATGAGAATCATTTGATACAATTTTTCACAAAGTGCTAACATAAGTAACTTAAAGAGTTACTATATCGAGAATAATATTGTACAACTTCTCATGAACTGTTAACATGGTAAAGTAAAATGTTCTTTATGAGAATAATACTGTATAAATTACCATGAAGTATTACTACAAGAAACGCAAGAAGGTTTTTTATGAGAATAATACTGTATAATTTTCCATGAAGTATTAACACAAGAAACGCAAGAAGGTTCTTTTGAGAATAATACTGTTTAATTTAAAATGAAGTAACACAAGAAATGCACGAATGTCCTTCATGAGAATAATACTATATAATTTACCATTAAATATTAACACTAGAAACGCAAGAAGGTACTTTATGAGAATCAATCAATCAATCAATCAATCCCCTTTAGCTCCCCGAGGAGCATAGGCCTTCAACAAACACATGCCAAGTCTTCCTGTCCTGTGCCATCCGCTCAAGTTCTTTCCATGTTTTCCTCATCATTTTCACCTCTGTATCCAGTTCTCTTCTCCATGTGTTTTTTGGTCTACCCCTGCCTCTCTTTCCCTGTGGATTGCAGAACAAGGACTGCAACAGGTTTCCTCAATGTGTGTCCTATCCATCGCCAGCGTCTTCTTCTCAGCTCTTGTTCCACTGGCACTTGTCTGGTTCTTGTCATCAATTCCAGATTTGTGACTTTTTCAAACCATTTTAGTCCTTCTATTCTACGCAAGCACCCGTTTATAAAAGCCTGTAGCTTTTTGGTTGTTGTTTTTGTTGCTCTCCATGTCTCAGAGCCATACAATAGGACTGACTTCACATTTGAGTTGAAGATTCTTATTTTCGTGTTGGACTTGATTTCTCTTGATCTCCATATGTTTCCCAAATGCAATGAAAGCGCCTCTTGCTTTTTGTATTCTTATTTTGATATCATTGTCTGTCCCTCCAACTTTGTCTATATTACTACCAAGATATGTGTACGATTCTACATCTTTTAGTGGTGTTTCTTTAAGTTCAATCGTGTTATCATTTCTTGCATTTATTCTCATAATCTTTGTCTTTTCCCTGTGTATTTTCAGGCCCACTTGTTGTGACCTCTCATCGAGAATTTTCATTTTCACTTGCATCTGGTTATGGGACAGAAGGGTCAAGTCATCTGCAAAATCCAGATCATCAAGCTGTTTAGTCAGATTCCACTGGATTCCATTTCTGTTGTGTGATGTGCATGTTTTCATAACCAATCTATTGCTAGTGAGAAAAGAAATGGAGACAAGAGGCATTCCTGTCTCACTCCCGTTCTTATCCTAAACGGTTCTATAAGTTGTCCTTCATGAAGAACTCTGCATGTCATGTCTTCATAGGACTTCCTTATTAAGTTAATGATTTTCATGGAAATTCCATAATGCCTCATCAGTTTCCAAAGTGATTCTCTGTCTACACTGTCTAATGCCTTTTCATAGTCCACGAATCCGATGTAAAGCGGTGAATTCCATTCCAGATTTTGTTCAACTATTATTCTCAATGTGGCTATCTGGTCTGTACAGGATCTGTTTTGTCGAAAATCTGCTTGTTCATCTCTCAGTTGCTTGTCTATGGACTCTTTTAATCTCCAAGGATGATTCTGTTTAATACGTTTCCTGGCACTGATAGTAACATTATTCCTCTATAATTTGTGCTCTGTTGTAAATTTCCCTTCTTAGGCAACTTGACCAGATAACCTTATGAGAATAATATTGTATAATTTACCGAATTGTTAACACAAGAAATGCAAGAAGGTTCTTTATGAGAATAGAACAAAATAATTTACCATGAAGTGTTAAAACAAGAAACGCAAGAAGGTACTTTATGAGAATCAGATTGCATAACTTCAAATGAAGTGTTAACGAAAGTTACGTCAGTATGTATTGATCTTCATATAAAAATTACCCGTGAAGTGTAAACAAAGCATCACAAGAAGATATATTATCAGAATAATAGTGTATAACTTCCCATGAAGTGTTAACATGGTAACTGTAGTAAAATCTGTGAGATAATCACTTATTTCCGTAAGATTTTAGTCATATGATGAATAAATACACCAGCCCTCAGGTGTCTGACGGGTTTCATCTTCATTGCCAGTAGGGCGATGCCTTTTGTGCAGTGGGAATGCTAAAAAAATGACCCGCCGTAAAAATCAAACACGCTTTAGTTTCGGTTTCGAAAACGTTAAAAAAACCTGTTAACATCTCGCCGATCTGCTGCACGAAACGGGGGAAAAGCTTGTAATTAACAACTTGCCAACTGTGAGACCAGACTGGCATTTGAATTAACGTAATATGTTAACTTTAACACTAACATTTGTAATAATTCGGACATTTCACAGTAGTAAGAACGAGGCGATTGTAAATATTAACGCAAAACACTACCAAAGTTTTGAAAAACCCCTCTTCGTTCTGCACGCGGTCTCTTTAATATATACACGCTGTGGGCAAAGCCAGCAGAGGCAAACACACAGACACAATTTTATTTCCTCCTAGCGGTAGTATTCTGAAGTCAATCAAACTAGTTGGTTCATTTGAATAGTGAGGAAAATGTTAGAGACAGGGAGAGAAGATGGCCGACTTGTGTAAAATTTATATTTGATGATTGACAGTGACAAAATTGAAAATCTAAACCATACTGAAACTGACCATAAAAATCATATGGTAGTATAGCTTAGAGTCCCCTGAGCAAAAATATGTTTTAAAAAATATGGTAGTCCAAGTATTAGCCAAGTTATTGAGAAAATACTAAATGTCTACGGACGCTTGACCAGACAGACTGTTGTTCTTGCTCGTTATACATAACGTTAGTGGGGACGCTAGTTTAAAAAAAAAAGAGGCATTGTAGTAATTCAAATTCTATTAGTTGGTATAGGAGTGAAAGAGGAGAGATAGGAAAAATGTAACTAAAAACGAAACATCTTTTTCTATTGGGCATAACTAACGCAGACTGACCAATGGACTAAGAGGCACATAGTTTGTTTGGAACTTTTTTGTTTTTTTTTCAAACAAAATTTAAAAAGTTGTAGTAGTGCCTTCTTTCATTGGTCGGCTCTAATAGATATTGGCAAAAGGCATAGTGCTCTTTGCCATTTGACTAGAAAACTTTATTCTAACACTTACGTTGAGATCAGATGTGATAGCTTGTAAAATTAAATACTAATTCACTATCTGGACGGGGCAGAGCAAAACTGAGGCCATATTCTTTGCCAGTCAACGTTATTTGTGACATATTTCTTTGAACTAGTGGTAAGAATGCTTTATGTATTTACATGCTTGATTAAAACTGAAAAAGTCAGATACTGCTGTGGAAAAGTGAAGGACATGCCGGAAGCAAACATTATTGAGTCCTCACATTGAACTGTATTTGACTGTTGCATATTATTATGATTTTGTATTAATATTTTGTATTGGAATGTTAGGAAGCCTCTGTGTTCTATGAACACTTTTCAACATGCCTAGAGCGTTTATAAGTTAAAAAGGAAAAGAAAGAAAAAAATCATATAAAAGGAGATGTGGTGACTCCACATTATTGCATTGAAGCAAACTATGTAAAAGTACAGTGGCGTATCTGCCATAGGGACATGTGGTGTGGTCACAGAAGGGTGTGAGTCATAAATTAGGGGCTGATGCCCATGAATGCACAAGAGGCTGACCCCATATTGTCATGTATAGATAGGGATAAGAAGTTGTGATCAGGTTGAAAAGGCCAGGGTGTCTTTTTATTGCAGAGTTTTTATTTCCTGTTACCATCCGGTGACAGGAAACCTGATGAGTGAGTGTAAAGTCTCCATTAACAAGTTTAAGCTGTCAGCTGATAGCCTGAAGGAGCTTACATGTGGGTGCTGATCGACATTGTCTCTACATTGATATACTGACTTATATTCGACCTACGAAGAATCCCAGGTGACAAGTTATCAGCTGGGACCTCTGACATTTCATCATAAGAAAATAATTCCTATCAAAATAACATTTGAATTATATGGGGCTTGATGTAAACAACAGCTCCTCATAACATATGACAATCACTAACAACTAGTAAAGTTTGATTCTGTGAATACACCTATAGGAACTTTATATTAACATATATTCATAGGACAAAGAGTCCATATTTTAGTTACCACATTATATGTAAATATATTTCCTCATTTTCAAAGACCTGTCCAAAAGAAGTTGGCGGGACAGGCAGATTAAATTGTAAAAAGAAAAAACATTCAAATTTTAAAAGAAAACTTTAACCACTGTCTTATTCATTTTATTATAGTGAGTTAAAGTGTATTGTGTTGATGTACCATCATCTTCATTTCACCCCTAGACACTAGAGACATCATACACCAGCCACTAGAATCAAAATACGGACTGTGTGAGATCTAGGGAGGCAGCGTTAGGTTCCTTGATCAATATATCATCATGATCATCATTCCTTTTATAGTCAGGGACCTACATGTGCTTGACCTCACACAGTTAACACAGACACAACTATCTTTCTTGTTAGGTATAACATCTTAACCTCCCCAGCAAAAATTACATTTGCTACAGTAACGTAAGAAGGTTCTTTATGAGAATCATTTGATACAATTTTTCACAAAGTGTTAACATAAGTAACTTAAAGAGGTACTGTATCGAGAATCATATTATACAATTTCTCATGAACTGTTAATATGGTAACGTAAGAAGGTACTTTATGAGAATAGTATTGTATAACTTCCCATGAAGTGTTAACATGGTAACGTGAGAAAGTACTTTATGAGAATCATAATAAACAACATTTTACAAAGTTTTAACAGAAGTAACAAGAGGTACTATATATCGAGATTAATATTGTATAATTTCTCATGACCTGTTAACACGGTAACGTAAAAATGTTCTTTATGAGAATAATTTGTTCTTTAACTGTCCATGAACTGTTTCAAAAGTAACGTCAGAAAGTACTGTACTAGTCTTCATATTATAAGTAAATGTGAAGTGCAAACCAAATAACGAAAGAAAGCATAGACAAAAAACCAAAAGGAACGCACAAAAAATTGTTTGCTGCAAACCTTTCTTTTTAAGGGCTGTTCGGATAATAGAAATTTCGGATAATAGGATTAAGCGCGGGGGGAGGGGGGGGGGTGGAGGGGGGGACTCTTTTCACAACCAAACAAAAACCTCATTTTATGTATTAGTCATTAACAAACATTAGAGCTCTTTCACATAAAACTGGTATTGAAATTATTTGCCCAGTTGATCGTTGTTTGCGTGAACTATGTGTGTGTTTCTTCTACTTTGTCATTGTCAGCTTTTTTCACTGTGTTTCTTCCAGTGCTATCGTTTTCTCTTGTTTATACAGAAACAAACTAAAGACTTCACTCACTATATTTAATGTCAGAAATTGTGGCCGCCACTACACCATATTTTTCGGTGATTTTCTTCCCTGAGTGCCCTTGGTTTCCCATAAATTATTTGCTGTATTTCCTCTTTGTCCGACATTGTTCAAACAACACCTTTTCTGTTACTTGACTGCGTAAAATGTGTAGCGTTTACGGATATTAGAAAGAGCTTTTACAATTAAAATAAACACGACACTAAACTACACTACACTACATCTAGGAACCGACGGAAAAGACTGAAATAACGACCCAGCAAGCGGACTCAGCTAGTGGAGAGCTTGCTAATGTTGTTTTTTTTGTATGTTTGTTTGGTTTGTTTGATTGTTCTTTTTTTTTATTATTTTGTTTAGCGATTCAGTTTATCTGAAAATTCGGATAATGGGGTTTCGGATACTCAGCGTTCTATTGTATTTACAACAGCCAGCAACAGGCTGTTACATCTAGAGCTGAATTTGTAACCTAATTGTTTTCATAATGTTATCATTGTTATCCACTTGTTGTTTCATCACACAATGCTGAGATTCGCGATTTACGATAATTGTTCCACAAGATTACAGCTCACCTTTAACCTTGATCATAATAATGATAAAAGGTGATAAAATTAGAGTTTTGTCGATTTTTTTCCTGTCTGGTTGTGTGTGTTTTTTTGGTGTTTTTTTTTTTGGTATAGTTTGTTGTCTGCTTGTTTACTGACCTACACTCTAATGTGACTGTGACGTGTACTGGAACAGAGCCTACAGTAATCTGACAGCTAATTGTAACCGAATAGCTGCTCTCTGATTCGCTAGCTAAACATGCATTATACCAACTGTCTATTTCGGCAGCTCACCCTTTTGTCCCCGCCCTCTTTTCTGTAAACACGGGCTAACGCAGTGTTTACAATCTTCGTTGATCTGTCAGTCATAACAGGAAACAAATCACACTATGTTTTACTCCTTTCCACTTAAGCGAGCTCATCTGTCAATCATATAATACTTGACAGAGAGACAACACGTAAGAAAGGCGGAACTGACCCTTTGAAATTTTCTTATGGGAAATCTAAAAATCCCTAATATCCTTTGATCTCGGAACACGAGCATTCTACAGGTAAAACCGCTTCGAGAGCAAAAAGCCTTTTGATGTCGGTCACCCCTCAAGACGACAACCTCTGGAAGACCGAAACGTAAGTCTTTATCTTAAATCTCTGCTTCTGAATTTTTGGTCCACACAGTATTGCGAATTAACGCTATTAGAGATGAAAAGAAATCACATGTGATATATATATATATTACTGTTTTTTTAACGCAACTATCAGTGTCAGTCAGAATCTGAGAAGACGTCTAGCGCATAGACATAACCATTTCTTTTGGATTATTGGTTAAAAAGTGATTTTCATTCTGGATTTTCTGGTAAATAGTTCTAAGTGTTAGAAGTATTTTACAGTGATAGCATTTAAAGTTAAACACTTAAATACTTTAAACAAACAGTTAAATGCTTCACTTAGATCTTTTTCTTTGCTAATAAGGCGAATAAAATAAAATAATGCGTAGCGAGTTTCATAACCAGATATTCAATTAAAATGATAGACCACATCACCGACGCTACATAGCTGAGACTGTAATTTGTGTTTACAGTGTAGACGGACTAAACCACTTAAACTCTTCAGGAGAGAGAGAGAGAGAGAGAGAGAGAGAGAGAGAGAGAGATAAACAAGACGGTTTACCAGACCGGATTTAGATGCGTTAAACGACTGATACACTGTGCAGGACTAGCCCTCTGGCAAAAAGTCGGCCGACAAAAAATCCATCATCATCATTTGTAACATTTGTAGCAACCAGATTTCTCCAGATTTTCTAGAAGTGTTCACCTCTCTTAAAACGGTAAACACCAAGGATTCTCACACTATTCACTATTTGTAGTAACCCTATATATCCAGATAGAAGTTCCCCGCCCGCCCTTAACACTGCAAGAGTTATCGCAACGGAAATATTCAGTTGTAGTTCCTGTGTCTATACTTATATTCCCCAGTGCACCCATCGGAGGAACAGTGCTAGTTTTTTTTTAGAACAGTGAAGACACCCCTTTAGGACTTATGTCGTCACCAGGATTCATCGTGGAAGTAAACTTATTCGGCGTTCACCTCATTAGTTTTTTTGGGGGGATGAGCTGGGACCAATTTGTATCCTCGACAGCTGGGGTGATACATTAGTCAACAGTAACAGTAGGGATTATGTTCGTGGAATAAATTTACCAAGGGATACCGCAGACCCAAGGGAAGAATACAAGAATAGGTAAGAGTGTGAGAGATAGCCACATGAATGAGAGAGCGTGTGTTGATTTTATTGTTGCTGGAAAGTATCTAAAAATTGTTGGTGATTTGATTTTGTTTACTTTACTTGGTCATATATTGTACCAATATTGTTATTCTGTAAACCTAGTGCTAACATTCAACCTTTGGGTTAATATTTTCTTTGGGTAATTTATCTGTATACAGTGAAGGCGCACCATCCTTCTTTATTTCCTCTATATGTAAATGAATTTCTTGATATCTTTGCGTAACGTGATCTTGTAAACTGTTTAGTGATAATAAACAACAAGAAAACGTAACTTTGTGTGTTGGTCAGACCCATTTATCCTTAGTTTCTTCATGTTGGCGTGTCTTTTTGTCACATACTGTTGTGTGTGTGTGTAGAGTAACCTGTTCTTAATTTAGATAGGGAGGCAAAGACTGTCTTGTCACAAAGCATAGTTGTACGGATAGGCTGGATGAGAGAAACCTACTCACTCCAGAGACATATCTTTCCCTCAACCTACCACCTGTGAAATCTATTTTCTATACATTCTTGTGTATCAGTCAACCTTTACTCTTTACCTAGACTGGGCCCAATAAACCAATTAACCTACCATACGACAGTGACGTTCTTCTACTCTTCTGCCAACACAACTCTTTGCAGAACGTTAACTCTTTCAGTCCCAAGCAAAAAAGTGGGTTTGGCCCAAGCAAAAATGGCCACCCCAGTGCGTTTTTTATTGTTGTTTGGAAAAATTTTTTAAAAATGTTCATATGCATAAATAACCAAATGTCCAAAATGGATGGCTATACTTTAAAAAAAATAGCGTTTTTGAGTTGTCAAAATTAGAAAACAGCCCTAGAAAGGATCAAGAGATACGAAAGCCAGTATACTGTTAATCGGGTCTGTGGTGAAGTGGGATGTTATAAATATTTATAGGGGACTTAGTGTACTGACTGAGATCAGCTGTGAAGGTATATATATCTTATAAGAGTAGTGTATTATATATAACCTTACTTGCTGCCACATATGTATACCTCAGTCAGAATTATTCTGGGATAGTGTGATGACTACGTTATGTGTCTAGGGTATGTGTATGATGAAGTGTAAGTCAAAACAACAACAGACAGATAAACAATTTAATTTATTCCACTACACTTGACAACACTGTGACACTCACATACATAAAACACTCTACAAGGATATCTTAAAGGAGTCACTGATAATTTTTCAAATAACAATATGTATTCATTGCTGTCATGAATGTATATGTGTCCTGATTCAAATACAAAGGAACCAGGAATCACAATCAATTTTAATTACAAGTTATATATATACAGAATTTATTAATATGAATCTTGTAGTGACATCTATTTTTAATAGTATCCTATGTGTGTTAGTTGTGTAGTAGTAATATGAGGTAATACTGGTTTTGTTTTGTTCAAGCTCTGTTGGTATTTGTCATCATGACTTCAATAGTTTGTCTTTATTGGAACTAGTATTGGAGATGTTCTCAGTTCCTGATATTAAAACAATTAAATTCCCCTCTTAATTGTATTTTACACTGTCATTTTAAGATGGGGGTACATAATGTTGAGCTCAGCTGGCCACATCAGCTTATCTTGCGTGATGGCGGCAGGAAAAGACTCCTCTGCTCGATTTCTCCCCTGGGCTCTGGAGACACCTCACTGATAGCTAAATGGACCAAGGAGTATGCTGTCCGACTCTGGATTCAGCAAAGCTCTGACCAGGTGCTGCTCAATAACGTTAAGACCACAGTCCCCCAATTCATGGAAATAAACACAGATACGTTGACTAGCAATGAATTCTGGCACAAATACTGGCACAAATTCCCATCTGCTTATGTTCCAGGCTTTTATTTAGCAAAAATATGAGCTGGCTTCAACGCACTGTTGCTTTATCAAACTTATTTGAACTAGTGGTCTCGAACTAACGCTCCTAAGTGATTATATCAGCGAGTCTGGCCAATGGAGCCACGTTTCGACAAGTGTTTGAAAAAATTTTACCTTCCTACGTCTCCCCTAACAACCAAGGATAGCATTTATAGTCCGACTAATCGTGTTTAGCCTTACATATCATTCCAGCCAATCAGTTCAAATGTAACTTGTGGCCCATTTCCCGTACAATGGTGGTTTAAAAAATCTACCACTGAGCGATTCTGATTTTGGGTGTTGTCTGACAGCACCATCATTTTATTTTGGCTATAACTTGTTAATTCCTAGACTATTTGCATAACACTTAACATATTCTTTGTCATCAAGCCCTAAGGAACCCAAATATACAAATTTAAAAGAGCTAAGTGGCTGCGTTCAAAATATGCAATTTCTTCTACCTCCTGTTTCGAAGATGTGCTGTCTGGGTACTGTAATGTTTTCAAACGTAAACCCATCTAATGTCATCTTTCCTAATAAGATTTTTTCAGGATTTTTTAAAACCTAACTCTGGGAAGGTTAGTGTTTTTATCACTGTCCGTCCGAAAAAGTTAGTGCATGTGGCCTTACACGCGTGATAGTAGTAATTGTGTATCGCGTTACGCTTGTTGGGGGTGGCATTAATAGCGAGACGCGTGTTTAATTTTGCATGCGTTCCTGATTTTCAGCCCTCCCTTCTTTCTATTTGAGTCCATCTGTTCGTTCGTTTTGGTAACGTAGTATAATTAATGTTAGGATTAATTTAGGTCATTACGCAGTGTGCCTCTCAATGTTTTTCTTAGAAATGCAATACCCGTTGTTTTTTAATGTCCACAAAACACACAATTGTGGAAATCGCTTGTATTTATGCAGTAGGCTTATATTTAACGTGGAAACGTTACAATTTGCAGACGAAGCATATAAAACAAAGGGGATTTCGAGTACATGTCATTGTGACAGCACTGTTATTTTACCATTCCTCTTTTCTTCATTAGAATTTATTTGTTAGGCTTTATATTTACCTGATAATTTATATATGTGGATTAGAATATTTCACGACACCTCCCCTCTTAAAACAGACATCCCATGTCAGTCCTTTATTCTATATACACATAGATAAATGTAAGTCGACTTTACTCTGCTGTGGTGCTATCATGGTTTTATGTAGTTGGGTCCATTCAGAGTAGGCACTACTCATGAAATCTGCCTCAGACTTCTACAACCAATAATATATTTCGGTTATGTTACTGAACAGCCGCAAGTGTGAGTGCTTGTCTTAATGCTGCTTCGCAACCCGTATTCACCATTTCTCTTCTCTGAGTCTGCGCAATGACATGTCCAGAGAACATTATATTTCCCTCAAAATGTACGTTATGAGGAGATAACATATACCTGGTGATAGCAGAGTTTTCGTAGTGGATCCCATAATCTTCTTATTATCCTGTATGAAACATTCGGAATATCCTCAATCAAAGAGGCAACTCAGGGATTCATTACGCTCCTCCGAAATGTTTACATCCAACAATTTTCTCATCATTCTAGAGAAGACACTAGGCGCATTCTTCAATCCAAATGGCAATCTATTAAACTCATAGTGTCCTTCTGAGGTACTAAAAGCTAGGTATGGTCTAACCTCAGGCTTTACTGGAATTTGATAGTATCCTTTACTCAGATCCACTTTTGAGAAATATTTAGCTTTATTTAGTCTGGCAAACAGCTGATTTGTATCCGGCAATGGATCCACCTGTCCTTCTGTAATAGCATTCAGTCTCCTGTAATCTATACAGAGTCTATGTTCTCCAGAGGGCTTCCTTACGAGTACAACACCGGAACTATACGAAGATTCACTGTGCGAAATAATTCCTTCCTTCAACAGATAGTCTATCTCTTCCTTCAAAGCTTTCTCCTTAGCAAACGGAATCGAATATGGTTTCATACAGACAGGTGTGGGGTCTATCAGTTTCATATCATATTCCAATAGGTTTGTATGCCCTGGTCGGTCTGTTAACACCTCTGCATGATTATTTAGAACCTGTTGCACTCTCTCTTTCTGAGTTTTCGTTAAATGTGTACTGATTTTCACCTGTGCTGCTGTCTCACAGGGGTGTAATGGATATTCAAATGATGAAAGTGGTTCCTTTTTCATCTCCATTGCAATGGACAAGGTCAACAAGTGTGTCTTTTCCTGATGTTCTTTTTCCAAATATTTCTTCAGGAGATTCACATGATAGATTTTTTCTTTCCCTTTCTTATCTATCTTATAATTTGTTCTAGACACCTTCTCTAGAACTGTATATGGACCCTGCCATCCAATCTGTAACTTATTCTGACTCCCGGGCAAAAGAAGCAGTACTTTCTCTCCCACAGCCAAATTTCTGTCTTTCGCCTTCCTGTTATAATAGGCAGCATGTTTCTTCCTGGCTTGTTTCAAATTTTCATTGGCAAGTTTCCAGCCAGTTTTTAAACGAGTGGTCAGCTCATTCACATATTGGTATGAAGATGTAATGTTTTCCTCTGCCTTTTCATCAGTCCACGTTCTTAACAAAGCTACATATGGACCTTTAATTTTGTGGACCTATTTGTCCATGCACCGGTATGGTCTCTTCCACTCGAAGCTTTATAGTGATGATTTTTCTTCCCAGAATTATCATTCACAAAACGACCGCTACCAATTCTTCTTGTGGGGCTTTCTCCCCACTTAAAATTCTTGATGAGAGATTTCCTCTCTACATCCTCTTCCTCCAGTTTGTTTAAGTCCGATTGAGGGATTTTCGGCTTATCCTGGGGTAAGACATCTTTTTGCACTCTCCGCATAGTGGCCATTGTAAAACAGTTAAGTGAAGCTTGTCCGTGAAAAGGGGCTTCCCATTCCATTTGGTCCACTTTATCAAACCTATTTTTCTTTTTATTATCAGGCCTAATTTTGCCCCGTGGCGTGTCCAGGTCCTGATCCATGTTCCCACTTGTGGGTGTTCCCTCATGTGCTATGCTACACCTTTCTACAAAATTCTCAATGTCCCATCTTGCTTTGGGCCAATAATAATTGTGAGCCACCTTTTGAATGATGGTACCTATCTTCTCATGGTCCCCATCTGGTTTCACATGTAGGCTCCTTATTAAGTCTGCCCTATATCTTTTAGGAAGTACCAATTGTCCCTGACCTTTGGATCTAGCTCCAGTCTTCCTATACATCAACTTGTTTTTCATGTAAAAATCTCCCTTGCCTGGAGTTGTATGACAAGTTGACAATTTTCTGAAACAAGGCTTGAGTGTTTTATCCCCAGCCTGTGCCTTCCTCATCTCTTCTGGAGTGGTATCCAACATAATATCCTCCTCCTGTCTTGAGGTCGACCTGACCTGAAGGGTTGCCATATACACAGGTTTCCTTCTGCAACGGTCAGTGTCATGATTGTCCATCTGACAATTTTTACACCACCTTTTTCCTTGGTTGAAAGATTTTCTTTCATCATATTTCCTTTCATCGAATTGTGGGAATTTGTTTTTATTTTCATACCGTGGCCTATCAAATTGGTGCTTACCTTTGTTTTGATCCCTAGGATCAAATTTATTAATGTTCTGTGGTGCCCTAAAGTTATCCACTTGTTTCTTTTTATTACCTGTTACCTCTGCTTGAGCTGCTTGATACCTTTCAGCAACATTTAGCAACTCACCCAGCCTCTCTGCACCTTGTTCCATGAGAAAGTTTCTCAGGTCTGGAGCCATGGACTCTCTTAATTGCTCTATAAGGACCATTTCCTTAAGATCTTGGGTTTTCCCCAGAGAAGTCCATTTCTCCAAGTATGTCTCTATTCGTGCAGAGAACTGGTGTTAGGTTTCACCTGACAGTAGTGTAGCATTCCTAAATTTTTTCCTATAAAATTCTGCATTCTTTTCATATCTTAACAAAAGAGCCTGCTTTAGCATGTCATAATTTTCCTGATCACCTCTGCTCATTTTTGCAAAAACTTCATAAGCTGCCCCACGAAGTCCCTGAGATAACTTTAAGCTCCACCTTTCTCTCTCTAACCCATATGTGGTAGCTAATAGTTCATACCTATTTAGGTAGCTCTCTATATCATCGTCTTTCTCAACAAAATGATCTAAATGAAAATTCATAGCTGAGGTTGAGGCTCCCTGGCTAGCAGTGGCATCAGAGGCAAAGGGACTGGCACCATTTTCAGGAGCATGGCCCTGAAACTCAAACTCCCTTAGTCGTAACTCATGTTCCCTTTGTAATCTCTTCTCCTCCTTTTCTGCTTCCCTCTCTGCAGCTAATCTCTTCTCTTCTCTTTCTGCAGCTAATTTCTTCTCTTCTCTTTCTGCAGCCTGTCTTCTTTCCTCTGCTTCCAATTTCTTAGCCTCAGCCTCAATCTGCAACCTCTTAATTTCTTTTTCGGCCTCTAACTTTCTTTCGGCTTCAAACCTTCTTTCTTCGCGTTCAATAAATTTGTCACATTCCGTAGTGACATAGGCAACCATAACTTGCCCATCTAATCCTAACTCTTTTGCAGTCTGAACAGCAGCAGATCGAAATTTGGCCAGGTCCGCCATTGTCTATCAGGTAAATTTATACAATGTCTAACCAACAATTCAATCTCTAAATATATATCTAATGGACAACACAGGCACCGTGAGCTCAACCTTATTTAATTCCACCCAAGGATACCTTTTTAATTCTTATATTCCCTGAAGTGAATTACCCCCACTATTTTTAATAGGTAAAGATTCAAAATCCCAAGAGCGAGACCCCAATATATGTGGTGAAGTGGGATGTTATAAATATTTATAGGGGACTTAGTGTACTGACTGAGATCAGCTGTGAAGGTATATATATCTTATAAGAGTAGTGTATTATATATAACCTTACCTGCTGCCACATATGTATACCTCAGTCAGAATTATTCTGGGATAGTGTGATGACTACGTTATGTGTCTAGGGTATGTGTATGATGAAGTGTAAGTCAAAACAACAACAGACAGATAAACAATTTAATTTATTCCACTACACTTGACAACACTGTGACACTCACATACATAAAACACTCTACAAGGATATCTTAAAGGAGTCACTGATAACTTTTCAAATAACAATATGTATTCATTGCTGTCATGAATGTATATGTGTCCTGATTCAAATACAAAGGAACCAGGAATCACAATCAATTTTAATTACAAGTTATATATATACAGAATTTATTAATATGAATCTTGTAGTGACATCTATTTTTAATAGTATCCTATGTGTGTTAGTTGTGTAGTAGTAATATGAGGTAATACTGGTTTTGTTTTGTTCAAGCTCTGTTGGTATTTGTCATCATGACTTCAATAGTTTGTCTTTATTGGAACTAGTATTGGAGATGTTCTCAGTTCCTGATATTAAAACAATTAAATTCCCCTCTTAATTGTATTTTACACTGTCATTTTAAGATGGGGGTACATAATGTTGAGCTCAGCTGGCCACATCAGCTTATCTTGCGTGATGGCGGCAGGAAAAGACTCCTCTGCTCGATTTCTCCCCTGGGCTCTGGAGACACCTCACTGATAGCTAAATGGACCAAGGAGTATGCTGTCCGACTCTGGATTCAGCAAAGCTCTGACCAGGTGCTGCTCAATAACGTTAAGACCACAGTCCCACAATTCATGGAAATAAACACAGATACGTTGACTAGCAATGAATTCTGGCACAAATACTGGCACAAATTCCCATCTGCTTATGTTCCAGGCTTTTATTTAGCAAAAATATGAGCTGGCTTCAACGCACTGTTGCTTTATCAAACTTATTTGAACTAGTGGTCTCGAACTAACGCTCCTAAGTGATTATATCAGCGAGTCTGGCCAATGGAGCCACGTTTCGACAAGTGTTTGAAAAAATTTTACCTTCCTACGTCTCCCCTAACAACCAAGGATAGCATTTATAGTCCGACTAATCGTGTTTAGCCTTACATATCATTCCAGCCAATCAGTTCAAATGTAACTTGTGGCCCATTTCCCGTACAATGGTGGTTTAAAAAATCTACCACTGAGCGATTCTGATTTTGGGTGTTGTCTGACAGCACCATCATTTTATTTTGGCTATAACTTGTTAATTCCTAGACTATTTGCATAACACTTAACATATTCTTTGTCATCAAGCCCTAAGGAACCCAAATATACAAATTTAAAAGAGCCAAGTGGCTGCGTTCAAAATATGCAATTTCTTCTACCTCCTGTTTCGAAGATGTGCTGTCTGGGTACTGTAATGTTTTCAAACGTAAACCCATCTAATGTCATCTTTTCTAATAAGCGTTTTCCAGGATTTTTTAAAACCTAACTCTGGGAAGGTTAGTGTTTTTATCACTGTCCGTCCGAAAAAGTTAGTGCATGTGGCCTTACACGCGTGATAGTAGTAATTGTGTATCGCGTTACGCTTGTTGGGGGTGGCATTAATAGCGAGACGCGTGTTTAATTTTGCATGCGTTCCTGATTTTCAGCCCTCCCTTCTTTCTATTTGAGTCCATCTGTTCGTTCGTTTTGGTAACGTAGTATAATTAATGTTAGGATTAATTTAGGTCATTACGCAGTGTGCCTCTCAATGTTTTTCTTAGAAATGCAATACCCGTTTTAATGTGTTGTGGAAACGCTTGTATTTATGCAGTGGCTTATATTTAACGTGGAAACGTTACAATTTGCAGACGAAGCATAAAACAAAGGGGGATTTCGAGTACATTCCTTGTGACAGCACTGTTATTTTACCATTGCTCTTTTCTTTATTAGAATTTATTTGTTAGGCTTTATATTTACCTGATAATTTATATATGTGGATTAGAATATTTCACGACAGGGTCAAATGGGACTAGAAGGAAATACAGTATACTGGCTGTTGGGACTTAAAGAGTTAACCCCTAGTCATTGTCTGTCTACCTGCTCCGCATGCAAATCTGCCCATTCGCCTGTCCGTCCATCCGTTCACCTATCAATCAATCTTTCAATCAAGCAATCACTCAATCAATCAATCATCCCATCAATCAATCATCGCATCAATCTATCA